>CAEGAF010132221.1:0-23047 GCA_903067075.1 Micropoecilia bifurca
TTAGCCAATCAGAGCTGAGGAGGAGCCTGATTGGAGGAGCTTCACTCTCAGCAGGGATTTGAACTTTTGTCTTTATTTACTTCAGCAAAACTCATAGTTTTTAACCAGATTCTGTAGCTTTCGTTGTTCTTCTAAATCTGCTCCTTAGTCGCATCATTTCGAGGTTGGTGCTGCCTCTAGTGGTGTGAGGTGGTAACACAACTAATATAATCACATTATTAAATCAGAATACCTTAAAGTCTTTATTATTTATTATTAATTTTTCATTATCTTAAGAATGTAGAGCTAATTAAATGATCTAAACCTTAAACTGGTTCCAGTTTCTCTCGATGGTCAACCTGTTGAAACTGTGGCTCATTTTAAATACCTTGGTTCGTTCCTGGACAGTCGGATCAACTTTGCTAAAAACACTGACTATATTTTGAAGAACTGTTCTTAGAAACCTTTTAAGAAGACTTGGTGATCTTGGGGTGACCCAACTAGACTGTAGTTTGAATTTGGGGGGAAATAAATCATATTTTAACTTCTTTCTACTGCGTCATAATGTTACAAGCTGTAGTAGTAATCAACCTAATTCCAGCCTTATTTTGATTAATTTTATAAATTCCTGCTGGTACAATAAATTGGCAGTTAACAGAATTACAGGAGACCAATCAGGCTGATCTGTTGCCAACTTTGTCATCCAAAATGACAATTACGGTTCAGTTTTTTCCTCTCAGGACTTTAGTACAAATTAGTAAAATATTAAGCAGGTTCTTCAGAATCCAAAACAAAGGTTTCACTATTTTGTCCTAATTTATTTCTCTAACCTCCATCTTATTTTCAATTAAGTTAAATAGTAATTAGTTCAGATGTTTATAGAACTGAAAATGGCAGGAGCACTTTGTTGTTGTTTTGTTATTCATTTGCATCTATTAGAATAAAATAAAGACTTTCCACTTGCTGATCTGTGATTAGAACCAATTAAGGAAATACGATCCAATTGCAACCTGTGGCTGATTGATTTGTTCAACTTTAGAGGGAGGAGACACTGGATAAAACTTACCGGACGATCTCCTCGCCATGCTGCGTCACGGTTACACGTCCAACAAACCTGGAAGACAGAAAACACATTTTACCACCGAGGGGAAACAAAAATACAACTTCAGGCTGAGGAAAAATAACTATTTATAAAGCAACATGACAGGCATTTTGAAATGGTTTCACATCAACATTTAGACAAACATTTAACTAAACCGCCTGACCTTGAACTAATAAAGACAATCTAACGATAAACATCTTTAGTGAATAAATACCTTTCATGTAATCAAGTTTGATCTTTTATTCACTTTTTCAAAAATTGGTATCTGCCAAAATTGGGATCAGCAGGTCAGGTCTTTTAAAGATCAGTAACCGGCGATTTAAACTGCAATCGGTGCATCACTAGTGGAACGATGCGTGCATGAAAGCGTAGATTAAATATAAAATGTATAAATAAAAGCATAGATTACCTGTAGAACAACGTGCGAGTAAAATATAGTACATTACGTTTAGAGCGAGGTGTAAATAAAAGCGTAGTTACCTGTAGAGGTCGGCCTCTGGCTGCTGACACTCCACCACGGCGCGCAAAGCCTCCAGCTGGGACACCGACTGACACACCGCCGTCTCTGGCACAGAAAAATGGGTCTACAACAAAAACAACGTTTAATACTGATGGGAAATTAGACAAGCTTTGAAATACATATACAAGCAAATCCACAACCAACAGATGAAATGAAAATTGTTTTTGTGAAGTAAAAACCAATTTGGTCTTTTAGACAACAAAACAGGAAATAAATGTTGGTATATTGTTAGGTGAGCAGCCACAATTAATCAATTAATTGCTTGATAATTGTCATCGTTATAATTAGTATTTTTTGAAGGCCAAATTTCTTTATAGGGATCAGAATCCATTTTATTTATGTTTTCGTTTGTGTGTGGTTTTTATTTAATGTTTTTGTGTTTTATTTTGGACATTTTGTTCCAGTTCTGTACAAAATTATAGTTTACTGGAGACAGTGAACTTACATTATTATGTAATTATCAATATGTTAGTTGAAAATGGCCTCAAAACACCAAATATTATCGTTCAAAGCAGTAATTTCACGAACAATTTATTGTCCAGTAAGATGTGTAATCGTGGCCTTCAGTAAAACAAACCTCTGCTTCTGTGAATTATGTTCAAAAAAGAGTAAATGTCTGTATATAAATACTAAATTCTATTAAAGTAGACACAGTACATAAATAATAATGAACAGTGTGAGTAGATTTGAACAGATCGATCGGTCCTGATCGGTTCCTTCAAGTCGGTGATCAGCTGATATTTACATGTGGAACTGATTTTATTTTCCTCTGAAAGTCTGAAAATCAGCCGCTGCTCTTTTTGTCCAAACAAAACACACAAACAACTAACGGAGGCTTCCTGTAGATAATTTATCAGTTTATGTTCTTCGATCACATGAGGAGGTCAAAGTTCGTTCTGCATCTAATCGACTTTATGAAGGAGTCGCAGGTCAGTAATGATCGAGATAAAAGGTGAGAGAGGCTCACAGGACAGCTGGACAGAGTGAGGAACGGACCGGCGCACTGCAAAACACACAGAATGTTACCAAACATTCATAATGCAAACATCTCAACAGACCTGAAATAAGACTAAACTAACTTACAGGCAATTTAAGTAAATAATTCCACAATACTGATTTCCACTGGTAAATTATCTCACTTATAACATGGAAAAATATTATGAAACTGGAACTTTTTTCATCAATATTAAATGATTATTTACTGAAAACAAGCTCCTATGTCTTGCAGAAAAGTTAAATTAGTTTTGTCTTGTTTTGAGTGTATAAACATATTTGCACTAGAACCTGAACAGAAATACTTGGTAAGATTTTGTGTTTTTGCAGCGTAGAAATGACATTCACCCTTTTCATATTCTACATTTTGGCGTCTTTTTATGCTGATGATCATACGTTTTATTTTGAAAAACCGGAAGCACACACGTTCGCCTGTCTCCACCCTCGTCTTCCAGAAGACGGACCCGTCCGTTCATTTGAATGGCGCTGGAGGACGCAGCATGCAAAGACGCTGATTTGATTAGAGTCTGCAGACGAACCTTCAGGTTGGTTTCTCCGTCCAGGCTGGCTGTGGTGATGTGACAGGTGCCGTCCGCTCGACCCGACGACAGCAGCACCAGGTCCGCTGGGAACGTCTCATCCTTAGCGACACGGACAATGTCCCCAACCTGAACATACACAGTTAAAACACAACCACAAAGGTTGGCGCTATCCTATATTTTTACTGAGAAAGGGTTTTTTTATTGCACTGTGCTGTTGAAATGTGTGGCGGCATCATAAAGTCACAATAAATACGCCGATAGTTTACAAAGATTCAATCCTGTTGAACAAATCTTTTAGTTTGTATTAATATTAGAAGTTATTTAACGGTAATATAAGGGCAGTTCTGCTTATGATGAGGAAATAACAGCATAACATGAAGCAAAGCTAAAAAAAAGTCAAGTCCCCTTTAACGGGAGTCGGTGCTTCGGCTGTTTTGCGGTTTTCTAGAAGTTTGATCCAGATTAGTGGGTGGAGGATAAAAACTGAAAGCTGCTTCTCCCTGTTTGGTTCTGGTTCTGGGGATGCAGAGCAGAACCAGAACTTAAATAAACGTTTGTTATGGTGTTTTTTTGCAGTCTCACCCTGATATTTTTGGATCTCGTCTGGACCAGACTCCCACTGCGAACCACAAACACTGGAGCTCCGTTCACCTCGTTGTCCGCTTTGTGCCTCAGCCAGTCCTCATAGCCCTGCGGAGAAAAGAAAAGTAACTGCAGCCGCATTTACAACAGTTCCAGTGTTAAAAGTCCAATAGAAATTAAAGTTTATTGAACTTTCAGAATGTTCTTCCATCGTTATGTGATAACTTCTGGGACAATTTATTGTCCAGCAAAATGTGTTGTTTATTTGTTCCTTATTTTAAGCAGACCAAGACATTTGAATAACAAACTAGACCAAATAGCAGTGAAATAAAGCACCTTGGTTTTAGTTCCACATTTTCAGCACAAGCAAGAGGAAGCGAATGTTTACTTCTCTTCCCACCTGTTTAATAGCCGTAACTGTGATCACGAAGAGGAGAGGCAGCCCGCTGGTGACTGGGGAAGTTGGAGTGTCTATCATTAACTGCAGAGAAACAGAGAGATGATGATGATGATGATGATGGGAGTGGAGACGCGAACGGCACGGAGCAGCGAGTCGCCGTCATCAGAGCCGCGCTGGGCGTCGCCTTTCACAGAGAAACCAGCCAGAAAACGCAGGAGACGCAGCGGCTGCCGCGTCAAACAGGAAATCTCTACAAACTTCCCTCGAGTGTCAACTGGCACGGCTGAGGAAGATGTGCAGCACATGCATGTGTTTACACTCTGCTTTGTTAAAGTCACAGCCGAGCCAAACGTCCCAACAAAGACGTCTTTACTTTATCAGATATTAAGATCTAAAGTATCATTAGAATAAAGAGATTATTTTAGAAATTCAAGTGAATTTCTAAAATAATGTGACAGTCCAGCTGTAAGTGGAAAACCTTGGCTAGGATTTTAGTGTAGCTTTTAAAGTCGTCTGTTCTGGGCGCATGAAGGTGGTTTGTGAAACAGGAAATGCACAAACTGAAGGCGACTGAAAAAAAACAAAAAAAACCAAAAAGGTCGTGAGTTTGACACATATCTGTCTCTTCAGAGCCGCTCGACCGCCAACTCGTATTTAATTTCCTGCAAGGCTAGTGCTAGCTTTGAGGAACTGCATCAAGATCTGGTACATGTTTCTAACACTTCCTGGATTATTGCATCGTTTGCATGCATTGGTGTAAATAAATGTGTATTTTATGTTTGCTTTTTTATTATACGACAATGTAATGTTTTAAATACAGCACATATCTCCACATTTACAATAAAAAGATCTGCAAGGGGTGAAACAAGTACTGAATGCATCATTTGTTTTATTTTCTAACATGTTCCTAATAGTGGATTTGACATGAAATTATCACCAGATGTTTACCCATTTAATCCCATTTAAAGTTATGAGTAATAAAACTAAAAGGTAAAGGAGGAAAATATGGACACACTTGGTGAAATGCAACTACTGCTTGGTGCAAAAGTCTTCAAAATGGCTCACGTAAGGAGAAACCAGTCGCATGCGTTCAGGCGGGATTTTAATCCACTCTTCTAAATCCTGACTGTTCTGCTGCCGTTTGGCTGAAACATGGAGGCGTTTATAAAATGAAGCTGCTGCCGCGGCCATCAGGTTGGTGGACGATGGCGACGTCTTCATGTCGTTTTTTCCTCCATGTTTGTTTACTCTGAGCTCACGTTTGGTCTCGAGGTTTAGCGAGATTTACCATCTGACCTCTGAACGTTGGTGAATGAAATCGATTTGTGTGGTCAGGAAAAAAAAAGCAATAAATCAAGAAATCAATTGATCAATTAAAACAAGCTGAATAATTTCCACCTGCATAATTTATCAATTCTTCTCTTTTCTACCAAACTGGATGACAAAAGCCTCGACTTGCCCCTTTCTGATGGATAATGTTGCTTACAGACTCCATAATTCATTTATTTGTCGTTTCTGTCTGGTTTATTTATTATGTTTATTTAAAGAGTCTTCCAGTTCACATGTTGAATTCATCAGAATTTAAAGTTCATATCCAAGATCGTGCTTTTGCATTGTTATTCAGCCATTATATTACTTAAATGATCCTCTTAACAACATTATCGTTTATTGTAATAACCTTTAGGACAATTTATCATCATATTATCATGGCAGGTCTGTGTGTTTTGCACCAAACCTGCTATAGATTATTTATCCTCATATTTTTGATCTCCAGACGTTTAAAAATCTTGGACATTTTGATGATTACTGTGTGTAAGATCTGGCTGCAGCGCCCGGTTCTGGCAGGTTTATGGGGTAACCAGGTTCTCTTAAACGTCCGGATCGTGATGCAAACGGCGTTGACTGGAACCTTCAGTGGTTTAGAAATTCTTTCGTAATCGACACCATCAGCATGATTTGCAACAGCAGCAAAGATCTCAGTGGTTTTTCCCATTATGAGCCGATATCGTTTTTACAGACCATCATCAGAAATCCACAGATTACCGACTCCAAGAGGCTGAAACGTTTTATAATTACTAGATTTCAGGATTTGTCCTCCCTTTCCATTTTGTTACACATAACTTAATATATTGGCGTTATATCAACATTTTCTATTCCTTTATAATGTACGATTATCATGTCGCCCATTTCTACCAACATCTGGTGAGACATTTATTACCTGTCACAATAAACCAATTATTCCAGGATAAATTAGAACAGACTGAATCATTTCTATTAGCATAATTTATCATTTTTCTTTTTCTACACAAATCTGAATGATTAAAGTCTCAACTAGTTATTTTTTTTGAAGGATAATTTTGCTTAGAGACACCATGATGCATTTTATTTAATGTTTTCTTTATTTTGTGTATTTGAAATGAGTTACCTAAAAAGGTAGTTGTTAATCGTTATAATAGCGCCACGAAATACAGTAGTGAAACTTTTGATCCTAAAATGGGGTTAATTTTATCCTGAGCAGGTAATGCAGGACATTTCTAACAACTATTTTATTCAACATAAGGATGTTAAGGAAACAAAGCCTTTAGATCAAGGAGAGGAATCCCTGAAGCTGGCAGTAATTTAACATTTAAGCAACAGGCTAAACTGTTAAAGGATAAAACACACAGCAATTAAATTTTTTTGCTTTTCAGAGTAAAAATGTACGCTTCTAGGAATCTCTTGGAGATAAATTTGACCCAAAAAGCTCAAACTGTCCATTTGAGAAAATGTCCCCTTCACTTCTCGCCTCTTTTCCTTCAGATTTCAGGACCAGATGTTTTCAGTTTCACCGACAGCTTGAGTTGATGAAAAGACAAGTCCTGAGACGAAGCCAAGCTGATTTCTTTGGAGCATCAGGGCCACAGCAGAAACGTCTGAAAGCCAAATCCATGGTCTGCGCAGGCGACTGATTCGCTGTGAAGGCCCGGCGCTTTGGGCCAAATATTACCAAACATGTGGGCAGCGTTTGTTTTTTTATGTTTTTAAATGAAAACACGAGGCAGATCTCTCTACCTCCAGGTCCTTAAGAGTTAATGACACGTCCACCGACACACACACACATTAATATGAGCAGCAGAGGAGCTGAGGTCACACATGACTCATCACCAGCTGATGGAGGAAAACATGCTGAACCGTGTGTGTGTGTGTGTGTGTGTGTGTGTGTGTGTGTGTGTGTGTGTGTGTGTGTGTGTGTGTGTGTGTGTGTGTGTGAGACTTTACCTGCACAAGGAAGATGATGAGGAAGTAGAAGTTGGCTATCCTGCGAAACTGTTCAAACAGATTCTTGGGGACAAAATTCCAGACTGTGTACTGAGAGAGAAAGAATGAAAAGGTTTACTTAGCTGGATTACATTAAAATAATCCAAAATACGCTTTAAATTACTCTTCCAGCACTGAATTTAATGTTTTCAAAATCGTTTCCTGTTGAAATCAAAACAGGTCAATAAATCAGAGATGAACAATCACAGTCTGTTGTCAGCAGGCAGACAGACTGGACAGTCTGGACTAATTCACTTTCCAACACACAAGCCTTTCGTTTGCGCTTTGCTCTGCCACCAAGTAAAGCTGGAGACATTCGTTTTACATCAAACTACAGGCTAATGGATTCCACACTGGAGAGAGATTCCCTGGACCCTTTGTCCCTTTGTCCCTGCTGAGGCAAAATAAAATGAAATCAACTTAAACCAACTTACACTGAAGGAAATGAAATATTTTTCTATCAGTTTATGGCCTGGAAGAAACAATTGTTCCTACAATAGTATCCTGACGGTAACAAAGCTAAGCTTAACAAAGGGACCGTGGCAGAGACTAGCTTATTACGCCAAGGGAGAGTTCAACAGTCTGAATCAGGAACGGTTGCTCCTCCCGCCACAACATTTATGGCTGTAGCAGATTCTGATACCTTGGATGAGATGATTTTGTTGTCTGCGAAGCGCTGCGGTACGTAATGGCCATTCTCAGGGAAACGGTTTGCTACATAAACAGTCCTGGTGTCACTTTGACGCGTAGGGTCAAAGCCCTGAGAAAAAACAGAGACAGAAGGGAGGAGAAAACAACTTACTCTGGTTGTTCCTGCAGCATGAACACGTAGATGTTAAAACAAACACAGCAGCTAGAAGAAAGAGCTACAAAATACACGACAATCACATTTTAATCAGAACCATTCCACAGAAAAGCTGCAAAACAGAAACAACGGCTGCAAAACCAGAGAGAATAAACCGATTTATTTTATTATTATAAATAATAAACATTTTATTACCAAAAATGCCAAATCATCTGTAGTAAAAGATGAATCTCCAGTTAAAAAAATACTTCTAACATCAACATGTAAAAATCTCAGCGTTTCTGCTTGCCTTAGCATAGTTACAGCACATGGCTAATCTGATGCTAATTTTTGGGATTAACCGATGAATTGTTGGATTAGGGAGGAACCGATCCACGATATCTGAAGTTTAGTATCGGCCAATACCAATTCGATAAAAGAACAAGAGCTGAATGTTTTTATTAAACAAACACAGACATAAATATGACAACTGCACCAGGACAGCTGACTTAAACACACCGACAGCTTCTCTAGTTTGGTCAAACATGTGAGAACAGCTTTAATTTGTTCACAAAGCTCAATTAGCAGCGAAATGGGTCATGTAAAAATAAATAATAAAGAAATGGAAACCGAGAAAAACAACAGGTTGACTGCTTTGGTCAAACATGTGAAAACAAACAGCAACAAACCTTTCAAATGGTTCAGGAAGTAAAGTTAGGAGTTTTAGACAGAATTAAATAAATAACAAGGTGTGACGTTGCTCAGAGCTGAAAGCGTAGATCTATTCAACACAGACTGAATAGATCTGCACTTACAGATCAGCTATATTGTCTCCAATATTGAATCAATGCAGATATTAATGTTGGATCGGTGCATCTCTAAATTGGTGCTTGATATGAGATTTTTTTTACTGAATCTGAACCAGGTGAAGCCAAAACTACTCCAGCCGAGTTTCAGATAAAAAACATTTCCGCAAAATGTAAATGTTCTTTCTACAGTTTTAGCCTAATTACTGCTCTGACCGTGTTGTCCTTTCAGCAATTCTTCAGTCTGCATTTTCTAGTTAATTAACCGATTAGTAAATTAGTCGATTCATCTGGTCTCATCAAACCGACACAGGTTATGTAATTATCGACAGCAAACGGCATCTCCCAGATTTTACTTTGGATCCGTGATTTGCAGAAATTTCTCATCTGGTCAGAACTCTAAAGTCTCACAGGGTGGCAAAGAGCAGAAAAGAAACAGCTTCCTAATCGATAAGACTAGCATAAAAAAGAGTAACATCCTGGTTATGAATGACCTACACTGAGACTGATGTACCTGATTCGCCTCTGTGCTGGGGACTGCTGCGGGTGATTCACAGGAAAGGCTCAATTTAAGATGAAGCTGAACTCGAAGGCTGAGGCGCTTGGGACTCATGATTTACTTTGGACACCAGAGTTTCTGTTTTTGAAGAACCTGCAACTGACGCTGTTGGATTTCAAAGGGAAGTTGTGAAATAAGCTGAACGGCTCGGCACCAGAAACGCATGAAAAGAGCCGCAGGCCGTTGCCATAGCAACCCTCCGGACCGGACCGGACCGGACCGCCCAGGACTTCTGGTTCTGGTCCGCTCTGCATCCCCAGAACCAGAACCAAATACAGAGGAGCAAGCAACCGGCTTATCTGCTCCTCTAATCTGGAACAAACTTCCAGAAAACTGCAAAGTTGCTGAAACACTGACTTCTCGGTTAGCGTTACGGGGAAAACTTAATTCGAGCGTAAAACTGACGGCACCATCACAAAGCTGGAGGAGCCTCCGTCACAATAAGTGCCGTCATGACCTTAGTGATGGCATCGACCTAAAGCAATGTTTTCATTGTCGATTCTATGTTGCGTGACTTTGTGGTTTCGTGCTTGTTGTTAAGCACTTTGAAATGTCTTGCTGCTTAAATGTGCTATACAAATAAAATTTGATTGATTGATTGAAGTGTCATTTGGCAAATAATGACACTTTGTCTTAAAAGTGTCATTATCAAATAATGAAAAGTTATCACTTTTAATGCAACTATTCTTTGAAAGCAGGGCTGAAACAATTCCTCGAATGGTTAGAGTTCCTCGATTATTAAAAGGAAAATGTTTGTTAAATTACATGTTATTATTTGGTGACAGTGTTCCGGCCGGTGATTATTTGTGCTGCGCAGCGCTCTCACTTCTGGCTGAGCTGTGGATGAAAGCTAAGCCTTGGCAGCATAACGTCCAGTTTTCATGTTCGGCGGTGGGGATTTTATTGATGGATGATAAAGTCTGGATTTTATCGTTTTTGTAGGACCGACTGGCATCGTTAAAATGACGGGAGCGACGCCTGGAGTACGGCGGCCTGTCTCCTCCCGGAGCTGCTGCTGGTTCAAAGGTGTGTTTATACAGGTGAGCGGATAGACTGAACATGCTAGACCGACGAACGAAGGTTTCAAATCCTGTCACTAACATCAACACAAAAGCTACAAATGGCTGGGAAAGGTGAGAGTTCATCTATTACACTGACTGAAGATGAGCAAACTAAAAGGTGGAGTACAGACACACACACACATAAGCGTATTTGTGAGCCTGCCTCTTTAAGTTGAAAATAATTTCAGATTTTTGTATAACTTTTCTTCAGGTTACCTTAGAAAGATATTATTGCTTCAGGTTGATTTTCTAAACTACATAAAGTTAGGGAAGCCCGATATAAAAAGCTGGACCGATGTTGGTATCCGATAGTAACACAGCTGTTATGCTAGATTTACCAATGTTTTAGATTACATTACTCGATTAATCATAAGAATAATCAATAAATTACTTGATTACTAAAATATTTGTTTACAACAGCCCTCTTTAAAAGTGTTATTATTTATTGAACAACACTAAGTTGACAATGGATTTTTAATGCAACTTTGCTTTAAAACATCATAATTTACTGAATGACACATCATGACAATAGTTATAAACATTTACAAAGACTCCTTCATGTCAGTAATAGGAGTGACCGAGTTGCCTTTGATTCCTAGTAACGGGAACATTGATCAATATATCTGGTACATATTTTCTTTATTTTGATTATGGCATTTGATCAAATGTAAGGTTTTTGCTTCTTTCATAATTTATCATATAAATGATTAATTGCCTTGGTGCTGAAATGCGTGAAACAAACTTGAGTTGATGGGCAGAGTCATTCATTTCAAGGAAGGCCACAGATGGTAAAGAAAAGCAATTATAATCCTGTGAATGATTAAAAACCTTCTGCTGAAAGTACTTCATTAAATAGTTACTGAACAAAGTAGAAACCCAACATCCAGCAGAGCAACTGCTTGGTGACTCGGCTACATCAACAAACTATTATATATTTCCTACATGAACCATATAATAAACAGTATGTCTGGAGTTAAACGCCGTTCACTTTCTGCTGCATTAAAGGATTTAGTTTGGTAATAAAACGTTGGTATCACTTTATTTGAAGGGGGTGAATAAGACTGACGTGACACTGTCATAAACATGACATAACACCTTCTTGAACATGAATAAGCCTTTATGAATACTTATGACTGTTGCTTATTCACCCCCCTTCAAATAAAGTGTTACCAAAACATTTTCCATTAATATCAGAATGGCAATTTGGCAGGTTGACCAAGAGCAGATTTCTAAATCATTTTGTCTTTTAACACAAAAACTTTGACTATTTGTCTGACGACATGGACAACATGACATCAAACTCACAACGTCCCCCCAGCTTCCTGCTGGGGGACAAAAAGCTGCTGGCTAACGGTGACTATCCTTGGTTTTAGCTGCCAAGTTGTCAACGTAACACGCTAAATCTTAAAATGTGCGCCTGATATACAAAAGCAAAAGGGTTTGCTACCTTTTGCTTCGCTACCAATTGTTAATACTGCGACAACCAGGCAACAAGGTCAGGAAAAAGGTTTAATGTACCAAAAAAATAAAGATAGCGATAGAGAGGGAAGTAGGTCAGTCATGCTAGCTTGACTCTGGAAACATCAACATAGATGTGCTGCAGAATTCAGCGTTTCGGTTCAGTTAAAACACTTTTGAAAAAACTGCGACACACACGCCACACACGCCAACTCTGACAGATCATCAGCACGGCCATATCTTGTCGGTTGCTATGGCAACGCGTCTACAGGATCCATTGCTGGCAAAGACAGCGAGAAAAAAAAAAAAAGAATAAAAGTGGTTTTGAGTTGTTGTTCAGCAGTTTTTGTATTATTTTTCCCCTTTGCACTGAACTAAAACCAACACCGGAGACTCTTCAGGACTTTATCTGTTTGCATCGAACTGAAGTTGCGCCAGCGTTTTGCTTTCATTCGACAGCCTGGTATGATTTCCGTTGGCCACTTGCCATGACTATTCTCAGACTGAATCATGCAGTCTGTGTGCTTTTTAAGAATGGGAACCGTTAGAGCGTTAGAAAGCTTCACTAGCCCATTACTAGAAAACAGAAAAATGCAGCAGTAACAACGCTGTGACACTAAAAATTAGTTTCAGTTTCAACAAAACTCGTTTTTTTCTAGGTTGAGGGGGTTTGTCAACTTTATCAAAATTTGTGTATTTTTCAAAAATGCAATGGAAGTACCTTTTTTTGCATCATGCCATGATAACAGGATGTTGCTACTGGTGGAAACGACAAAGAAGGCAACAGGAAGTAGTTGGAGAATGACGGCAGGCATGTTTTCAATGACTTATTGTGTGCAGAAAACTTATTCACGTGTGATTTTAGATAAGTTATTTTATTTTGTTTTTCGACATTAGCAGAATATCAATATAAAGTTGTAGTAGAAATTCAGTTATTGTCACAGAAAAGCACTAAGCTGAAATAGGTATGGAGGATGTACATAAATCTGGAAGGCTGAGGTCAAAGGTTATATACCAACTGTGGCTGCACTGACAAAAAAATATATTGTTTCTAGGATCTTAAAAAGCAGTTTCTGTCATTGCAAAGTCCAAATTTTACAAATATATTTGCATATTTTTATGCAATAACTAACATCAACAGATGTTAACTTCCTCTGATTAGGCAACAAATTTAACTTCTGAAAGTGACCATCAAGTCAAACTTCAAGTGTTTCTGACCACAGCTTCTACCAAACATTCATCATTTCAGAAATACCTCCAAACTCAGAAGGCTGA
The DNA here is from genome assembly GCA_903067075.1 of Micropoecilia bifurca. Taxonomy (NCBI): domain Eukaryota; kingdom Metazoa; phylum Chordata; class Actinopteri; order Cyprinodontiformes; family Poeciliidae; genus Micropoecilia; species Micropoecilia bifurca. The sequence goes on from CAEGAF010132221.1 coordinate 13,359, forward strand.
TGTCTAAATGGGAACTTTAAACATTTGTTTGGGTCTCATCTAGATTATTGTAATGCACTTTTTACACGTTATATGTAAAAATCGCTTTGTGTCCGTCCTCATAACTCAAGTAGATCCATTTCTAGATTGAGCTTCCTTTGGTTTTTTTCTTATTTTGAGTGTAGCTTCATTTAAAAAGCTGCTGAAAGGTTTTTATTCAAAAGTGTTGTGGCTTTGTGAAGCCATTCTGTAAATGCACATCTACCAAAGGAGTCCTGAAGAAAATTTACCTTTGCAGCAAAGAAAAAATGATGGCACCCAGATAACAAAAAATTTATTAGTCCTACGAATCATAAAGATGCAAAGTAATGCTAAGGAAGATCATCTTTAAATATTTTCCAGAGTACAGAAAGAGGTGAATGTAGGAAGCATTACTAATTTAAACAGATTTCACTAAACCTTTTTTTTTTACCAATCTTACACTTTATAAAAGGAAAAGGCTGAAAACAACCTGCACTAATAAATTGTAATTTTGCACAACTGAATTAAAAGTAAACACAAAGCGGCCGACATTAGACCTTTCATTCGCTCTCTTCCAGACTCAGATGCCCACATCAATTTAAAGCCAGACAGATAATTACTCCCTGCCTAAAGCCTACAATTCCCAGAGTGCATTGGTGGAGTCACCGCCAGCATGAAAAACAGCCAGAGCTGAGCTCAGAGTCGTGTTGAAGACCAAAAAGTTTTATGTCTAAAGCAGAAAATCATAAAAAAAAGAACAGCGGCTTTAAACCTCATGATTGATAACAGCCACAATAACTGCAATGATGCACAGAAATGCAACAACAAGGAGGGGGCAGGACAAAGCTGCACTCTCTGAAACCAGCTCCTTTATGCCGTCCTTCATCGATACAGCACAGCTATAAAACCTGTTCTGGAATGAATTGGGTTGCAGCCACCCGTAGTAATAGGCTCATAATTTATTTCTCTAGCGTTTCTGAACACGTAGCATCAGTGATTGAGAGGTACAAGATCATTATCCAGTTGTTTTACCGCTTTCTGACAGTAGATTATTAGAGTTTTTAGGACAATGTCCGTAAGGAAACTTCAAGTACTGACGCCCCGCAGGAGGTGTGCAAGTCACTAATGTTACGCTGTACAGCAGAACCAAAAAGAGTCGGTGTGAGTTTTCACAGATGCTCGTTACATAAGCTATGATTACAGAAGGTTTTTATGGTGCAAATGCAGAAGTTAACGCATGATGTCAGCTCTGCGAATGCAGGAAGTTTGACATTAAAAGCCGGTCGAACCGCCACCGACATCCTTCTCCTCTTTTCTGTGTCAAAAAGAAACTGAAGGAGAGAGTAAAGGCAGCAGGCGGACAAGCCTTTTAATTAGGCCAGGTGTGCTAAAGAGCAATTCAATTAAACTCTAATTAACTGGGCAGGTCAGTTATAACAGAGAGGTTAAATTAGCCGGGTTTATCTCAAATTAGGACCCAAACTCTGGTCAGATAACAGCCGAGGATTAACCTCTGAAAACAGGGGGAAAGAAACGAAAGTTTAACGTTTCAACAGAGTCGGTGGTTAAAACTAAAGCAGCAGGAAGTAGTCAAGTTTATTATACTCAACTAAAACAAACAACAAAACTGAAATTGAGAAAACTTTTCCGTTAACTGAACTAATTAATGGGGAAAAACAATAACTGGAACTATAACCTTTGGTTTGTAGAAATACTATCCTTCATTTTTATGTTTGACTATTAGTCTTTTGATTTTTTTTTCTCTCACACATACAAGCAGTTTTCATCAGCTGTTGGTAAATTACGGCCGCTGGTCTGTAAAATGGCAACAGCAACAGTTGGGAGAAAACTCCAGTCTGTTGGATGTCCAACTGAATGCATTTTTTGAAAATAGTATTTTATCTGTTGAGTTTTCATTAACCAGTCGATGTTAAACACAATTGTGTTTATAAACACAATTTTTGAATTCCAGGGTTTCCTTCAGTGCATTTTCAGCCTGGCGGGCCTCCAGGCTTCACTTTCGCCCCAGCCAGGCTAAGCATTGCTTACTTATCTTAGCTTAATGTTTGCCTTTTTAAAGTTAGAGATTTAATAGTTGGTGTTTAGGTTAATAATATCTTCCAATAACACATAATAACCTAGTGACATTTTCAGATTTCCTGTCAAGTCAGAAACTAGTAAGTTTTCTGGGGTGAAACCCGGATTTCTGCACCTAAAAATTAACCAAAGCATCAAAAAATTAAAACTACTACAACTCATGAAAACTAATCTAAATCTAAACAATATTTATCTAATAAAAACTAGAAAACTCACTCTAAAAACTAAGTAACACCAATTGAATTAGACAAAAAGTCACCACAAAACAAAGCTAAACTGTAAAGAAAGTCCCAGTAACCCTGAATTGGTCAGTGATTAACACATGGGAGTTAAAAAAAAATCAACTGAACTCATTCTTTACTGTGACATCATGGTTTAAGCATGAGTAACTTATCTCACATATTCACACACCCTGCAACCGTCTCTCCATTTATTAACTGGATCCTGAAAGTCAATGAAGGCCTGGATAAAGGTAACATTGATACAAGCCGTAAAACAAAGAAAAACCTGCTTACTTAAAGCCAGAACTGCAACATTTCTCAAGCAAAATCCTGTAAATTGAGTTTCCCATAATGCTTCACCACTTGGAGACGCAACTTTAAAATAGCAACATGTTTCTAAATGTGGTCTGCTTTTCTGGTTGCTTTACGATTATTATTTTACGACTTTAATATGTCACAAGCATAAAGTAAAGTACAATCAGCAAGTCTGGGCCTGTTGGCGATTACAGTACCAGCCACATCGTCCATTCAATCGCAGCTTTTTATTTGCAGAGTTGGTACAAGAGTTTTTATTTGTTAGCAGAGTTGGTACAAATGTAATTTGAGAGGTATTTTTACTATGCTGTACTTTTTACTTTTACTTGAGTAATTTTATAATGAAGTATTTTTGCTCTTACTTGAGTAAATTTTCTAGATTTTCTACCCACTGACTGAAAAGCTAACATGTTTTAACTAAGAACTCACCAAACGCAGACACACACCTTTTCTGTTTCTGTTAAAGTTTGTTAATGAAAGAAACTGATTTGGAGAAATGTTATTTTACCTGATTGTTATTTTTTGCTACTTATATCAATTATTGTCATTTTGGTTCTTAAAATACCAAAATTTCCACTTTACTTTTTATTTTGTTCTGTCTGATTGTGTAATCTTTAATTTGATCAGTTACTCCGTACTTGAGTAAACTTTTTAACCAAATACTTTTTTACTCTTACTTGAGTAATTTCTTGACTACTTTTTAATTTTACTTGAGTATAAATAAGTAGTGATACTCTTCAGTATAACCTTCAGGTATTCTGCCCAGCTCTGTTAGCAGTTTCAACACCTTTTAAAGACATTAGCATTTTCATTTCAAGTCTAATTTTTATACCACATCTCAGCCACAAAGCAGTTCAAAGAGCTTTACACTGTAAAACCATAATACAGTAACCAATTATGAAACAAGTAAAGATAACATTTTATCAAAAGCCATCATCAAAATCAATTGATCCAGTTGCTAGGAGCCAAAAGCAGCTCTGACCCGGTGGGTTTTAGTCTAAATTTAAAGAAACTCAGTGTTTCAGGTTTTTTGTAGTTTTCTGGAAATTCTTCCAGATTTGTGGTGCATAGAAGCTGAATGCTGCGTCTTCACGTTTGGTTCTGGGGATGCAGAGCAGAACCAGAACCAGAAGACCTGAGAGGTCTGGAAGTTTGCTTTGACAACAGCAGCAGGTCTTTAATGAATTGAGGTGCCAAGCCGTTCAGTGATTTATGAACTAACAGAAGTATTTTAAAGTTTATTCTCTGGAAGAACTGGGTGATTTAGTCAGAACTCCAGCAGCAGCGTTCTGAATCAGCTGCAGATGGAGGACTATTTTTAGTCAGACATGTGAAGACACTATTGCAGTAATAAATGTGACTAAAGAGATTTTCCTCTCCACTGTCACTACTTGCATGCTCAGCATGAGAGATTGCTGCAAAGTCAACAATTTTGGTCCAGAAGGAGTGAATGCTGCAGTCAGTGACTTGCTGCAATGGTTCGTCTTTCTTAAAAATAAATTATTACTCAGTTAAATTCCTGAAATGTAACTTCATGTCTAAAAGAAATGTATAAAAGCCAATTACAAAATTAATAGAAAATAGATTTTTTTTTGTCAGGCGTCCAATTATTTACATATTTTCTGAGAAACAGAAATTTGTCATTTCTATCGTTTTATCGCGGAAATTGGCTTCCATTCAAACAGGTAAAATACCGGGAGATTTTATTTTTAATGCTTCTTTTTTTTACCATTTCGTTTGCTTTTAATCCATGTGTGATTTCAATCAATTTTAGTCACTGTGTGTATTTGCAGTTAACACAAGAATGGTGGCCGTTTAAAAGTTATCTCGAAAGTTAAGCAAACAAACCAAACGTTTTCAAATATCCTACCGAGGGAGAGCTAATGAGCAACCAACTGTTAAACTCAAGCTAGTTTGAAAAACAGGGAGAAAAAAAAGTTTTTTAAGTGCCGTTTTAAAAGTTTAAGAGAGGACTCGGTGTAACTTTACCTACTTTTACTTTGTTAGCCATCTAGTTGGTCCATATTCCACAGAAACCGGTCCAAGCTGGATTAAAATTGTAGCAAATTGTCACTTAAAAACCGAGTTTAAACCTGAACGCGACCCGTTGTGCGGTTCCGAACAGCTGAGCTACCAACGGCCAGCTAGCTGCGCAGGCAGACGTTAGCCAACGGCAGCCTCTACCTGACGGAAGACGACGATGTTTCAAACACCTCGACAAAAAAAAAAAAAGAAGCTAGAAGCTAGGTTAGCCGGCTAAAATCCAGCCAAATAAAGTTCGTACATCTGTCCGAGAGCTGAGGCGTGCGTTAAATTTGAGGTGTTAATGGAAAGCGGCGCTAATAGGAGGGGGAAAAAATATTTTTTTACCAGCTGCTGCCGTATCCACCGCAGCATCTTGACGGGATACGCCAGCACAAGACGTTAGCCCCGCGCTAGCGCCGAGCTACTCCGACGAAGCCGTCCAGAAGCCGCAATGTATCCCGCGACAGGCGGCTCTCCTCGGTCGCATTGCGTGGCTCATCCGGACAAAGCGACTCCTGGTAAAGCAGGCGCTTCAAAACGCCCCCATTGCGCCGCCGGACAGATGACTGCAAGTAAAAGTGACAGAGGAGAGTCTCGGGGCTACATCTCTCTCTGTGTGTCTCTGCTTTGCCACGATCACTTTACACGGACACACACGCCTCCTGTCACACTCCAGCCGAGCTGCACACACACTGGCTGCTGCGTCTGCAGCCTGTCGACGCCCCCTGTCTGTAAAATACTGACTTTGTGACGAACCAACGCGCAAAAAGCGCATATTGGTCCGGGGAGAAGAAACAGGAGGCGCCAACTTCACTTTTTTGTTTTGAAACTAAATTGTGAAAAATGTGGTGTTCAGAGTCCGTTAAAGCTGCAGTAGGTTGCTTTTATAAAAATGCAATCTGTGAAAATGTTGGAGCCCGTGCGAAATAGAAGCAACCAATCGGAGCCAGGAGGCGGGTCCTAGCGCTGTCAATCACTATCCTCTTCCCTTGCAGCTAGCATAGCCTGTTTGTGAATGTTCAGTTTCTATACACACAGATGGCAACCGATAAACGATTTTCGTGTAATGTAAGTTCTTATGGGAATATCATTAACACAATTAGTACAAGAGATTGATTGACAGCGCTAAGACCCTCCTCCTGGCTCTGATTGGTTGTTTTTGACCAGAGCAGATTAAGGAGTAGTTGTAGAAGTTTAATCCTTCCACAGATTATCTGTGTCATGTTGTACTATTATGGTGACAGTTTTAACAAATATATAAAAACCACAGCTGCTGTATGAAGCCTCTATATAAAATATTTTTTCTATATTACCACCTTCCTAAAATATGGCTTTTTATGTTTGTTTGCTTCTTTGTTTTTTACAAATTTAGGCAAAAAGAAAAAATCTCTTAGGCCGTTAATATAGGATTGTGATGTTTATTAAACTTTGACCATGTCCTGATTGTTTAAGACAGATAATAAATGAGCCATTATTGTCTGAGGAAATGTACCAAAAACAACCAATCAGAGCCAAGAGGAGGGTCTTAACGCTATCAATCAACCCTGTGTTGCAACTTACCAGAAGTCTGAGATTTTCATGTTTGAGTATTTTGCTACAAAGGAATGCTGTTAAAATTTTACTTTTCTTATTAAAAGAGCAAACTATTTGCATCTTGTAATGCGTTTCTAGTATTGTATGAAATGAAAATCAGCAGAATGTGCCAATTTTAATCCAGTTAAATATTTTTTTATGCTTTCAGATTGTATTATAAAGTATGATAGACCTAAAGTCTAAATAACTGCAGTATCTGTGAGATGTTTGTGACTATGTCCCACTTTCAGCCGTGTTGCATTTGCCTGAAAACATGCAGTGGTTAGCTGCAGGAGGAGCTAATGCTAATGATCCGGTGTAATCGATGTGAGCCAGCAGCTATTTTTGGAGCAGAACAGCTGCAGCCGCCTGCCTCCATCTCTCCATCTATCTTTAACTCTGGTTAGTGGACGGGTTTGGATGTTTTCCATGGATCCAAATGCAGATATTCTTGCTTTATAAGGCGGCACATTCAGAAAATTGTTTTGTTTTGCATTTGGACTCCCTATGTTGGGGTCATGATAATAAAATAAATGAAAGTATGGAGTTCAGGTTTATTGTCAAGACGATGTTGCAGAACTGTTGTTATTGTAAAAGCAGACATGTTACAAACTCGGTTTAAAAAGGCAGATTTCCTCTGAAAATCCAGGATTTAATCCGGTGCCTGCTGTGTTTCCCCCCATGTGACAGTCAGTGAAATCTCTAGTTTACGCCGACTTACGTAAGGCAGCGCCAACATCTGGGCCCTCCTTTCCTTCTCACATCTGGGCTGGAGTGAGCCTGGGGCTTTCAGGCAGCAAAATACTATCTCTTACAAAATTCAATTTCAAAGATGCTTCATTGATAGCTTAAATAATCTGATTAAAATATGTTCATTACATTTTTGGACACAATTATTCTTAGATAATGAGATTTTGAGCTTCTTTCAGAGTGAGCCGTTTGTATGATGGCATGACAGAGGGAGTACATTCCTGCCAAAACAAAAAAAAAATCTGAAATTTTGTAGATTAATCTACAAAAATTTCTAGAAGAAACAAGGAAATTTCTGAGGAAGTTTTAAAATTGAAATTTTTCAGAAATTTCTAAAAGTTGAATTTCTTTTAATTTTTAAACTAAAATTCTATTTTTTCTAGATAATTTTTATTATTCTAAAAAATTTGAGTTTTTTCTAGCATTCTTTTCCTCTAAAAAAACATATTATTACCACAAAATGGTTGAATGTTTTTTTTAAGTGCTTGGGTTGTTTTTAGAAGCAGATGAGACCCAAAGGGACGTTCAAAAATGTGCAAAATTAAGACTAATAAATCCATAGAAAGAGAGAAAAAAATAAAATAATACCAAAATACTCATTTATTTTGATTAGATTTCTGGGGGTTTTACCTCTGTAATTTATTTCAGGTCTTTGTAAGCATGAGTTTCTGCTGATGGTCACAGACAATTGGCTACGTTTTTCTAATGGAGGCAGGAGAATGAGAGCCACTGATCCACAACAGCCTCAATGTCGTTTATGGAAACGGATGATGGCAAGACACAAGATAATGTCTGGCTGCTGTCCCAGCTTTGTGCAGAATTGAATTTAAACTGCAATCTTGCAAGTGGCTCGGAGTCGGAAGAGCTTTTGGCCAACATTTTAACATTCACTGCCGGCTTCACGGGAGACACCAGGCCTCATTTCTGCCGTCAGACAACAGCCTGAAGACTTTGTTTGGGGAGTTTCTGCAGTTATTTTCAGTCAAAAATAAAGATTTCTGACAAGTTGCATGTCGTATTGTTTAGAAACGAAAAAATACATGAGCATCGCCCAACAGTAAAGTATGTGTTTGTCAAACATTTAAAAAATAAATGTGTTTAATTTTGTGAAACTCTATCCCATGATGCACCAATTAGGCCACATTGCCCGTCCAAGAGCAAATTAATTACCTTACAGTTTAGTTTTCCACACAATATTACAGTAGCTTAAAGTATTAATAGATGGATTCTATTCACGTTTTGTCATAATTACAAAATTCTATGTACTTTAATGGGATTTTATCTAATAAACACAATGTAGTCTATATGTGTGAAGATGAAGGAAAATAATTATATTCATAAATAAAAATAAATAAAAGTTGATCTTCTGAGTCAACAGTGCAACATAAATAATAATTTAAATGTCAATTTATCAAATCTGGAAATAAATACAAATAATTTACTAAACATAAAAATTATTATATACAGTGTTGATATTGTAATAATACAGCAAATATTAATGTTTTTATTGTAGGTTTTAAGTTCTGTCTGAAATTTAGTCATTAAATTGCAGACAGAATTTTATTATTATTAGATAAGATATTATTATACAAGAAAGATCCAACAACTTTATATTCTGGATTTTCAAAGTTAGTAGACAAGTTTTATAGATTTAAAATACTGCAAAAAAAAACGGTTCAAGAAAGCGTTGTGTCAGGAAATTTACACGTTTTATTTCTACTGCAAAATTTAAGGGATTTAAATTATTTTCTTGTGACGTGGGACGAGTTGTAAAATTAAATAAATGATGACAAATTAAACTGCAAGTTGGCTTTTATTTTAGATTCTCAATTATATAAAGTGATACAATTTTAAAATAAATAATTCTACACAATTCTAAATTGAGGCAAAATTAAAAGCTGGATGTAACATTAAACTAATGTGAGAATTAAAATAATAGTTACAGAAACAAATCCAAAATCTGCCATGTTTGTGGCACCGTCAGCGAACAAGCAGTTCATAGAAACACCAAATAAATCTTAACTTGTATTTTTTTTAAAAACAAATACAAAACGGACAAAGAGAAATTGAATTAAGGTAAGTTTTTAACTGCAATGATATTTTCTGATAAACTTTTCATAATTTTAGTTTCTGATATCTCACCTCTGCTGTGGTTTGATTCCAGATTATTAGTAACTTTTACTTAATTGCTGCTTTTTTGTCTGTAAAAATCAGAAATAAGAACGTCCTCAGTAAAAATGCCAGAGTTGAATTAACACCCAATAGTGTCTAGATGTGTCCAAGTCAGCTGGTGTTAAATTCAACACCAGAGTCACAGTAACATTTACGACAGTGTTAGTGTTAAAATATATTAAAAGTAACACCAGTGTAGTGTTGATCACAAAACATAATGTGGTGTTAAAAATGTAAATAATTGACCCACAAGGTGTCAATATTAATCAAATCCAGTGGAAAATATTCATAACACACAGAAATGGAAAGTTTAACTTTTCTTAAACCCATTTCAGTGATAGACCAAGGTTAATTTAACAAAAAAATGGATGTTAATATTTTAACACTTTTAAAGTGTAAAAGTGTATTTTTACTGTGTACCGCTACAAAATCCAAAGGTTTAAATCAGTGGTCCCCAAACTACGGCCCGCGGGCCGGATCCGGCCCGCCTCCATATTTGGTCCGGCCCCCTGAACAATACTAGAGAGCATTTATATT
>CAEGAF010132251.1:0-12939 GCA_903067075.1 Micropoecilia bifurca
TTAATGTGGTACTTTGACTTTTACTTAAGTACATTTTTGACTGTGTATTTGTACTTTTACTTAAGTACATTTTTTGAGTACTTTCTCCACCACTGGTATCAAAGGTGGTCAAGAAGCTGCATAGAGGCAACCGCTGGGCTGCTTTGGTGTGAACATTTTTGATTTCCCCACAAACAGATCAAACATGGTATGAGTGGAGGTTACAGAGGAGAATAAACATGCCAGTGATGGAGCAGTTAAGCCGTTTATTAGAAGGATCAGAACCAAATGCACTTACTGAGGAAGCTTTGGTCCCTCAGTACAAGACGCTGCATGTCTGTTATGGAGAGTTGTTCAATATCTTCATCACTTTTTTTTTTAGAAAGCCAGCGACTTAAAATGTTGAACAAGCTCATTCAGAAGGGTTGTCTCTTTTTTTCTAGTCTGCTCTGGAACCTCTGGGGATTATTAGGCTGTAAACTTTGCACATTCGTTTTAATTCATGAAAATGCGAATCAGCTGAATTTCTCTCCTGCCATCATATTAGAAGATGGAATGCACTTGCTTAAAAATAAGGACCAGCTCTGGGCAGCAAAAGGGCAAAGTATCGCAAGTCAGACTGTGTTTATACAATATGAATCAAGATCACAGTGATAGGTCAGTTTACAGTTGGTCTCCTGTCCTTTGCTGATGCATTACATGTTATATCTGCTTTGTGTCCTGAATAGATACTCCACAGACACGCTTCATTATCAACTAAGATTATCTGGAAAGTGTTCTGAACGATATGCACTGAGAGAACCAATCTCTGCGTGTGTATGACAGTCAGAAAAGATAAGATATAACACATTTAAGAGCCTCATCAGTCGAGTCAGCTCTGACCCAGCTGGCTGCATTCCTCTGAGACTCTGGGTCACAGCTGATTTTTCACAAACAGTGTGTCTGTCCCCTTGTCAAGAAGCCCTGATCATCCTCTCCATAAGACTGGGATCCAGAAATGCTGTAATGCTGACTGCTACAGAACAGCCTTCCAGCTATCATCACTATCTACAACACATCCATAGAAAAGCCTTTATAATCTGTCGTAACTATTTATTTCCCTTTGATGTTAATAATGTTATTTTGTGTTAATTTATCGAAATCAAATGACTTGAGGAAATAAAATGTGGTAGAGAGAGATGTTGGAAGATGACTATGTTTTTTTAATGCAAGAATTATTTCATTATTGACAAACAAAACTACAATTTTATCCTTAAACTAGTTGCCAAGTGAATTGCATTTATATATATATTTTATTCCCAATTGCCCCACAGAACAAAGTGGGCCTTTGTAAAGCATTAACATCAAAGCAGTAACAAAGCAATGACAGTGTTTCACTTGAAGTTGTTTCTTTCCTCCATCCAACTTTCCAGACCTTAAGTAAGGAAGTTATAGCATGAAAAAAAGGAAAGAAAACTTTTCACTAAGTCTATCGAGGTGGGAAAGTGTCACTGTCTGTCCTGGAATTCTTCACTGTGTTTCAAGAGACAAGAGATACTGAGTCTTGATTTGGTTTCAAAGATCCATAGTTACAGAATAACCTCTCTTATCATCAATCCCTGCCTGCTGGTCAGACCCTAATCCATACCTCCAGTCTCTGTTGGGGCAGCCATCTTCTACGGTGTAGTAAGTTGTAGACTGTGGTACCTTTAGTGGGATCTTGTTTGGTGAGAGGAGGAGGTTAGAAAAGCTAATGAGGATGAGCATCCAGCTCTGACCCAGAATGCTTCCTCCACCTACTACAGGTAGTGAGACAAATGGGTGATCAAAAATAACATCACTGATGGACAGTGTCTCCCACAGAGCTGTGGCAGATCGACAGAGCTCCTTCAGTCTGTTTTCAATACGTGTGTGTAATACCTGTATTCCACTCATGTGACAAAAACAGTTTCACAGTTGTTGTTTCCATTAAATAAGACCAACTAAAAATCACTATTAAAATATTCTGCACCATGACCCTCCTACCTCTTCCTGTTGTCGTCTTTGTTTTTTATGCCTGTCACAGAATATTCGTTCGTTGATATCATTCGCCTGTCATGCGAAAAAAAGTTGTTTCTATTGTTTTATGAAATACAATAATTTGTATTTCACAAAACAAGCACTAGGATGAGATAATTTGATCTCATTTGATGACGTGTACATTGTTAAATGAGAGGATCTGACTGTTATCATGTTGTACATTTTGTATTTGTCATTAGTTTTGATTTTGCTTCCATCTGCCTGTCATCCTGCTGCTTCCCCACCAAGGCACGATAAAGGATATTTCTGTTGTATATTTTGTTATATATTGCAGGCTTTAGATAAATAGAGCACAGTTGCATTTGTCTCCATGTTGTTTTCAGCTTAGCTTTGAAGGGTTTAGAGAATTTATTTTTTTTGGTGGGAGCCTCTTAACAACTTTTTTTTACCCTGCACCACTGCAGTTGGAAGGCATGGCTCCACATGTACACCATTATTTCTTCTTCACATTTTTTATCTTTATTATTGATGTCAATATCTTCTTTCTCCCTGTAGGTGTCAGTATCCTTACTGCTATGGTCCAATCACTGATTCCTTGTAAATAATGAAATGTTAATCAGCTCATCAAATCCCATGTTCAGCCTTCCTGCATCACAGCTACTAAACAGAAGATACATCCGCTGCACTATGATCATTTCATATTGTAAAAATGTAACTTTCTTTTCTTTTAATAAAAGCTACGGCTTTAAGCAGACATACTGAAGAATGTCTGCAGTGCGACACTGCAGCCTGTCTGACCAATGCTGACAACGTGAAGGAATACTTTTGCCACTAGAGGGAAGTGTTGCTCCACAGATGGAGAGAAAGTCAACGTCACATCCTCATACCAACCTGCAGCTTTCACATAGCGACTTTAACTGTCTATTTCAAGAGTGCAAAAACTTGGAATACTGTTGCACAATTTCATATATAGAATAAAATGATAAATGCATTTGATTGTTTGCTTAATGAATACACAGTAGGTAACCTTTAAAGCACTTGGTTTACACGCAGCAGAGCATGAACAAAAGACTTTCAACAAAAAGTACTTGGACAAAAAGAAAGTTTGGACCCTCATTTTTGACCCTGTGTCCTCAAATATGGCGTCCCCTTTTATTGGACACAACATATTTATGGAGGCTGGATTTGAATCTGGACCTCTCTCACCTGAAGCCAGAGTCATGACCTATGGGGAGGGTGGTTGTGCTCCGACATGGGGAGTAAAGTTTTAGATTTTTCTCTTTTTCCTTCACAGAAAGTTAAAAGCAGCTGAACAAATAAAACTTTCAAGAAAAAGTATTTAAATAAAAAGAATGTTTTAACACTCATTTTTAACTCTGCGTCCTCAAATATGTTGTGACCTTTTTGGATGTAACAGATATTAAATGTTGAACTTCGTGGCCAGACATGCCTAAACCTGTAAATAAAGGAAAAATTAATTTAAGGACCCGACTAAAGTAATGAAAACTTGATGTATTTATAAGAGAAGTGGCATATCAATGTTTCCTTGCTGTCAGTGAGGCTCAGTCCGTTACTGATCTCTAGAAAATGTATCACTCCAAGTTCACAGTGCAAAATCAACCTGTACAGTCACACTGTAACAACAGTCCAAAGAGAACAACTTCCAACTAGTGTAAAACTAGAAAAACAGAATGTCATCAACTCCAGGGGTCACATGGAATGTCCAAAAACTCAGCCAACGTCCAGAATATGTGGGGTCAGCCATGTTTTAGGTGATGTCCTTCTGCCTGGGCGGCCGGTGAATGTTCCTCACCACACACTTCACCATCCACTGAATGCCTTCGTTCACTCCGTCCCTGCAGCACAACGACGGAACAATCAGCTACTGATGTTGAACTGAATCTTCTGAATCTGAAAGATGTTGATAAATATGTGCCCAACATTTTCCACCTCTTATTATTCTGGCACTTAGAATTTCCATAATTATTTCCAACTACCTAAAACAAGAGAAGCTTTATCTGGTTTAACTTAAGACTGTAAGAAAAAAGTAAATAAGTGTTTTTATTCGGTGTATGTAAAACGCATCTACTTGTCATGTGCCAACAGTCCAAACATTAAATGCCCTCAAAGTGTATTTAATCCATTCAACAAGCTACGAGTATTTACCTTCCTACATTTATTAAGTGCCAAAAACAGAAATAACTCTTTCTATTGTCTGCTGAAGCACAGCGCTGCAGCCCAGAGGAATCGTACCCTGTGAGGGCCGTGCAGGGCTGCACTAAACAGTCTCGTTTGCCGATCTTTGGTGCCGAGTCACTGAAGGCTGTTTTGATGTCTGGAACCGACAAACGATTCTGACAAGAGAAAAAATACAAACAACAACCGTCAAAAGCAATACGAGGTCAAAGTACTACACTCACAAACTCTTGTGTGGTTTGTCAAATATCGTAGTATTTGTCATTTTTAACAAGTCAAAATGGACAAAGAGAAAAAAAGAAAAATTGATGTTCACTAAAGCCAAATATTATAAGATTATTATTCTGAATAAAAAAGGTCAGAAACCATCAAACTCAGAGGAAAAGAAGATTAATTTCTGCTTTTATAACATTGCTGCCATTTCTATGTAAAGTCAGGAGTGTAAAAACTTGGTTTTGTTCCTTTTTTGTTCTTCTAAGTCAAAATCACCACCTGTTCTCAACAGAGTGTGACTTTTACAGTAGCTGCATCATTTCCTTTACAAATGTGTGCAGATCTTTGTCTATATTCTGCTAATGTCCCCCAAAAAACCTCACAATTGCTCAATTGCAGTGTTTCCATTAAATACAGTAAGACATTAACACATGAATGAGCTTGTTCACACGATAAGTGATTAAAACTCATGGCAGTGACAAATGTAAACAATTATACGAGATATATTCATAATGCAGTGTTCATCTTCTCAACCATCAACCTTTTATGAACTGTGATGCTGTGACAGCTCTGGTGGACACAGCTGAAAAATCTTTATTTTTTTACTAAATTGCTGTGTTTCCATTAAGCAGATTTGTGCAGCTCTGTGGGGAACGGAAACACAGCTGGTGTTTGAAACTGGTGCTGAGCAGATTGCAGTTTTCTCACAGTGTATCGTGAGATCAGGCCTTTAAAAGACCTGATTACGATTTCGGCCAATACTGAATTTGTTCTCCGAAAAGTCCTTAAATATAGCGACCAAGTCACTGAGTCAGTAACAGTGAGGTAAATGTTGCCAACTGCACAGGTGCAGATGTGACCTGGTGGGTTAGAAGATCAGTTTGACATGTAGATGTCAGTCGATTGCCAATCTGCTACAAATTAGGGAAATCGGTTAACCTAATTTGTTTCTGTGTGAATATGAATGTGAATATCAGAGTAATGAAGGGTTACTGTACCGGTACATCCTGCTTGTTGGCAAGAATGAGGAGTGGGACGCCTTCCAACGCCTCACTGCAGATCATTTTCTCTGGAAAACAATCCTGATACAATTCATGTAGGTCTAAACGGTTATTTATCTTTTCACTACAATAAAATAATTTGATTTGTTTGCCATAAAATCACAACAGAACTTACCAAAGGCTTCCTTTGACTCTGAAAGGCGTTCTTCATCAGTGGAATCAATCACATAGATGACTCCGTGAGACTCTGCGTAATACTGCAGCGTGAAAGAAAAGGTCGTTTCTCCAACAGCAGACAGCAAAAAAATCACATCCACGCACTGGATCCTGGGTTCACTACATCCTGACCTTTGGCTGTTTATTGGGATAAAATTTGATAAGTTTGAAAAGTACTTAAAAATTCAAACTTTTTTTTCCCTAAGATATTCAACCTAAACATTTACTGTAGATGTACAATAGAAATGGGGAAAAAAATGAGTGCAGAAAATAGTAAAAACACCGTTCCAAACTGTAAGTTTAGATTTTTTTACTGTAATTTATTGTGACAACGTTAAATCAAAATTCTTATTTTTTATGATACGATAAACGCCAACCCCTAACAGACAATTCATGTTCCTGGTGCTTCATTTGCAGCATACTTTGTCCCAGAGAGACTGCAGCTCCTCCTGACCGCCCAGATCCCAGAACATTAGACGAGCCTTGCCAACGTCGATGGTGCCAACTGCGAAGAAAAGAGAAAGATCCGTGAGAAAAGCTCCGACACAGCGGAACAATTTCAAGCAGCTTCTGTTTGTAACTACAGAAGTCTGAGCAACAGGCACGAGTATCTGAATTAGGACAAACAAATCTTTGTGGTTTCAGAAGCCTTCGAAACACGATTTAAATATCAACTTACTGTTTAACCCAACTGTTGTTGTGACTTTGGACAGATTCATCCCCTTGTAGTTTTTACTGAACTTAGTCTTGGTCTGTTCCAGAAAGGTCTGCAGACAGAGACAGAGCAACAGTTGGTTCTCTGGATCATAACGGACAAACAAGCTGCAACTCCACAGCAGATCCAACAGGTTTCTGACCAAACTAACCAGAACAACGCTGAGGATGCGTAAAATAACTGCAACTATGACAGAAATTTCTTGAAGACTGCATGATTTTGTAAATGATGATAATTTAATGCAAAGTTGACCCTTTTGACGGACTTTCAATGCAACTTTGCAAAAGTGTCATTATTTACCAAATGATACTTCGTGACACCTGTCATAAACATTCATGAAGACTTCTTCATGTTCATGTCAGGGGTTATGCCATGTTTATGACAGAGTCATGTCAGTCTTATTCACACCTCTTCAAATAAAATGTTACCCAAAAAGTTGGTCCTGTTTGGTGAAGAGGATGATAAACAAGGTAAAAAGTGGCTTCTTGTAGTTACCAAATCTCCAAAACAGCTTTTAGATGCCATCTCTATAGCAACCAGATCTTTTGGAGCAACATTGCTAAAAATCCTTTATTATTTAGTGAAATCCAACTACTAAGCTCTGTGGAGGAAATGCGATGTTGTGAGTTTGTATCCATTCCAAGGGACATGGAAACTGAAACTAATGAACTTTAGTGTGAGATGAGTGAAGCTGAGGCTAAAACTGGTTCTGTAGTGTTTAAAGTCCAGTTCCTGTACAAACATCAATGGCTGAAGTGCTACTGAGAAAAGAAGACGCCATTTCTCCAACAACTGCAGATGCAGTTCAGAACAGAAACCTCCATTTTTCGGAAGAATGGGCCAAAAAAAAATTCCAGCAAACTGTTGTGAAAAACTTGTGGAAGGAAATGCAAAACGGTCGATCACATTAAATAAATCCACCACAATGCGAAGAAATGAATACAAGTATTAATAAATATGTTCTGTTTCATACAGAGTTAAAAGACTTGGTTTTAATTGAAGCTCCACTGATTCTTAAACCAAAGTAGGATCTTCTCTGCACTTTTTACAACCAAACAATAACATTACAGGACAAACAAGAAGAAGAAAAACGCCGCTGACAGCAGAGAACATACCGTCTTTCCTGCATTATCCAGCCCCAGGATCAACACGCAGTATTCGTCCTTCTGAAACATGTACTTGTATAATCCAGACAGCAAAGTGTACATGTTGGATCAGCTGACAGAGGTTCTGATGCGCAACTCCGGCTAACTCCTGCTGTTAGCTTGGTTTAGCTAAATACCTGTGAGTCTGTCACGGAAATACGTTTCACTTAGACGTCATTATATACAGAAAACAGCGAGCGGTGCTAAAACAGCCCGATAACCGAAAGTGCGTCTAAGAAATATGGGAAAACAAATACGCAGCGTTACACGACGACAATGCTCTTCTTTTTCTTCTTCTTTTTCTTCTTCTTCTTCTTCTTCGTCTTTTTCTTCTTCTTGACAGTGAAAAAGTCGAAATGTGAATTTTCGCCACCCACTGGTCTGGAGTGGGGGATGTGAAAAATAAATAAATAAATAAATAAATAAATAAATAAATAAATAACAGAAGAAAAAGAAAAGAGAGAAAACCCCCGATTCTTTTTATAAACTTGATTTGTAAATATTGTAACTGGAAACAAAAAGATAATAATCTATTTGGCTGTACACACTTAGCGAGACTTTCCACAGTTGTTCATCTTTAAAAAAATATATTTTTGTGTGTTAATTTTTCAAATTTCACTCGTGTGTTTAGGGAGCAAATTAAAAACTTCCACAGCGCTCCGATGTAAAGATGCAAAACAAGAATGTATTCCACAGTTTTTACGTAATCCTTTTACAAGAGCAATTAGTTCTTAGCTACTGTTGAAACCCCGTGAGGTTCTGTGGATCAACTTGCAGCGCCTTCCTCTCTTCTCTCAATCCTCCCTTAACTCATCAGCTCCGTACATCTCATTTGCATAAATTGCGAAGTGGCCAATTAAGCTACAAAACATACAAACTTCTAATAAAACACTTATTTACAATTAAATAATTAAATAAATGAAACTGTTTCTTACCTGGAGTCTTCAGCTCATCAGACCCTTTCTGTGCACCTGGTGATAGAAACTTTTAAGGCTCCTGCATTCCAGAAGTTGATGAGCTGCTTCACAGCTGGCTAGAAGGGATAGAAAAAATTAATGAGTTGAAGGAATGAGCAATTGATTGACAGCTTCCTGGTCATTCAGAAATGTTGCACTTAATGCACACGACTCCCTCCCTGATCAGGTTCTGGAATCCTAACTAACATGGGCATCTTTTTCTGGTCCAGGGCGTTTACATTTTAGTCAGTCAGAACTTCACAGTAAAATACTCACAGTGCTGCATTGTTAGTAAGAGGCTTCATTGCTGGGAAACAATGCAACATATTAGCTATGGATGTATTTGGAGGTGTTTAGTTGTGATTACAGTGAGGTATGTCAAAGCACAGAGTACTTCCAACGTTTCTTGTTTTTTGCACATGTAGCAAGAAGGGTAGAAATTCCCAAAACACTGCAGTGTTCAAAAAACTATAAAGCGACGCTAAACTTCAGGGTGTTCAGAATCCAAACAGAACTTCCCCGTCTTAAAATCATGACTTTTTTCTTACTCTGGTTTTCTAAATGCCCCACAAATGTTTGTGGAAAGTCCCCACCTTAAGTAATAATTCTGGTGGACAATAGAAATGTTGTGTGATGAGAAGTGATGAAATGATTTTTCTGTAGTCTCCAAGGCCCTCCAGTGTCTTGGCACTACAGAGAGTAAAAACCAGCTGGGCTGCATTCTTCCAGCGCCAGTGGAAACTGGGCATAAATCGCTGTTATGAAATTTTCAGCAGAAGTACAGTTTCACTGGCTGTTACTGACGTAAGACAACACAATGGGCAAAAAGGAGAAAATAGGCCCACTTATCCTCACAACATATGGTTCACTGTGCCATCAATGGCACCACCACATAAAGCTGCAGTCTTTTCTGACTTCTCAGTTTACTGAACTTCTTATTCAGTAGCAGCATTGTCAAGGTTTCAATGGCTTCAACTTAACAATGGAAACAGTGGATTCTTTCCACACACAATTCTTATTTATGTAAACCACAAAATATCAGTTTTCCCAGGAGTTTAAACTTAATTCAATTGCTTTTATTTAATAAACAAAAATGGAACCACTTTTAGTAACTTTGTGATTATTCAGTCAATGTACAAGAGAAAACATGATTTTCAAGAATTCTTGCTTTAGAAACTACACTGGATATTTTAAGGTTAATCAAAAAATAACTTATTCTAGTTTAACCACAAAACGGCCTCTTTCTGGGCTTCAGACATAAACAGCCACCCATTGTTTAGCAGATACACCAGATCCTCATAAACTGATTTATCTACTGACAGACTCATGTTAGGTGTTTTAGAGAAAATACTCTTAACGACATATAAATCCAACACTTCTGATGTATTCCTTCAAGTGTTGCTGTCGTAAAAGCATAGTGTCACTTTACATCAAAAGTACAATGCTTCTACCTTTTTTATCCTCAGGACTCAAGAAAAAAAAATAGAAATCCTTGTGTATAAATATTCCCAAAGTTGACATTGTGTTTAATTAAAATGTTATATACTCTAGATATTTACTATCCTCAACAACACAGAAATATTACACTGACATTTGTCCATATCTATAAAATTGCACCTTGTAGTTTCCTCTGTGCTGATTTACTGTGACTTCTTAACTATTCAGCAAACCATACAATGTGGGATCATTTACGGCCTGAAGTTCTGCAGATGAACTGTCAGTAAAAGTTGCTGCATAGCAAAAACTATAAAGTTATGCTGTTCAGACAAACTGGTATGAACTTCATTCCTTTTGCAGCTAATGAAAGCACTAAAGTCTTGAAGTGCTGAGCTGAGCAGTTAATGTCTTACTCACAGGTAAATATCTGACTGAGTTTGACAAGCTAGTCAGAAAAACCTGAAAGTCAGTTGAGCTTTGCAAATTATGATTTAAGTGAATAAATGTAACCTTATGCTGAAAAACCACAAAATCTTAGCAAGTATTTTCAATTTAGTTTCTAGTAAAAATATCTTAACACACTTGAAATAAGAAAAAACTAACTTATAATTAACTTCTCAGAAAGATATAGGAGCTTGTTTTAGGTTATATTTCCATTGGCAGATTATTTCACTAAAAGCATTGGGAAAATATCTTGTTATAAGACAATCTGCCAATGGAACAAGTGAAGTAAGTAGTTTTTCATCAATATTAAGGAATAATTGACTTAAAACAAGCTCATATTTCTTGCTGAAATGTTATTTGTAAGTTAGTTTTGTCTTATTTCAAGTGAACTAAGAGGTTTGCACTAAAAACTAATCCAAAACTACTAAGATTATGTGTTTTTGCAGTGTAACATTAGTGTTGGCCTTACTAAATATGGCTACAATGTGTAAACTACATTTACTTCATCATATTTTTAATCATTGATTAAAATTGAATATATTCCCCAGTGGGGAATATATGTTAAATAATGCTTACTTTTATCCAGTATGGGTGCAGATCCCACAAGGATAAGTGTGTTGTATGGACTGATGCAGAAAACCACTGAGCCATATGTTTAAAACTCTGCAACAAAAAACAAAAAAAGCAGTCATAAGGAGAAACAGGGTGAACTGGAATGACCAGATCTGATGTCCAAGAACCTGTCATGACTTACAAATCCATAGCCTTTTCTAACAAAAGCAAACAGACTGTTGATGGATGTGTCTATCCACTTTGGCTCACACGTCTGATTTACTTTCCAGATGCGGTAAATCAAACCTTTGCCTGTCACTGCATCTGAACTGATTAAAATACTGAACTCATCTTTCTTATTAGGCTTTAAAACAACAGCTATCCAACTACTGCTACAAAAGAACAGTCTGGACAAGTTGCTACTGAAAAACGATGAGCCAGTCTCCAACCTTTCATATCATCAATTGTTGAAAAAGTTTTTTCAACACTTAAATAGCTTCCCAACAAAGAGCAAGCACTCTGTTCAATGACATCCATCTGAACACAAACTGTGGAAGAACCATGGTGTTGGTTTTGTTGGACCTCAGTGCAGCATGGTCATTTGTTGATCATGGACTGGAGAAGTGTGTTGGACCCCCTGGCACAGCAGCTGACTGGTTCCAAACTTACCTAAAGAACCAGGACTTCTTTGGGTCAGTAGGCAACTTGTCATCACAGCAGACAAAAATTACATGCAGGGTTCCCATGGCTGCATCTTGGCCCCTGAAGAAGAACAAATCTTAACCCTAACCCTAACCCTATCTCAGATTATAACAAGTGTATTAGTTGTTACAAATCTCTACATTACAATGTCACCTGGAGACAAGCAAGCACTGAATAGATTTACTGAACAAATCAATATTTGGACCTGCTATAACTTTCTTCAGATGAAAAGAAACAAACCTGGAGAAATTATCTTTGTATTTTAAGAGGAATGATCTAGACTCTGCACACACCTGCAGCTGTTACAACTAGAAACCAGCAATCAGGCCCCCAATCTGGGTGCAGTGATTAACATAAAGTCAATGACAAAGTTGGCCTTCTGTTGCCGGCCTCTCCTGACTCATCCTGTCAGGATGAGCTCTGCGTTTTGTGTGTTTGTTGGCTAAAGAAGCAGCAGATAAGGACCATAAAGGTGTTGAAGCTGCCAGGGTAGATTCATTCTGTTCAACACAAAGATGTTTTCAGGACAGCAGTTCAGAAACTCAGTTTTCAAACCCCACTGAAGACTAACTGAACACTACAGGGTTTCTACCCAACAAGCATATAAGCATTTCAGTTCAATAACATTTGGTGCTTTTTTAAAATAATATAATTTTTTTTATCTATTTTTGACAAATGGAGTCAGTACAGTGATTTAACAACAGGTGTAATTTGATTCTTATGAGTTTGTTTCTGGATTAGATGTAGTTTAAAAAATCTAGCTTCTGGATTAACTGATCCAGAAGCTAGATTTTTTTTTTATTTCTGAATAAAGGATGTTAACATAAAATAGTTTCAGACCAGTTTTCTGACATGTTTTGACAGGAAACCTTTAATTTTGGAATGATTTTAAGATGGTAATAAGCTGATTTAGTATTAGGATGTATGTAGTTTTTAATAAAAGCCATAGTGAAAGATCCAAGGAGCCATGTTGGCTCCGGGGTCACAGGTTGAAGACCCCTGATTTAGACCCATCACTATTACTAGTACTTCTATTCTATTCTATTCTATTCTATTCCATTCTATTCTATATGTCACGTCATATGTTAAGTATAATTTACATGATTATTATTATTCACCGAATTTCACCTGATGATACATCATTACAAAAAGGTGACGTGAAAAATAATGAAATTCAAAGCTTTATGATTTATTTTGGAAAGCGGAAGTCTTTTATTTTGAAGAATGCTTAACAGGATCTAGTTTTGTCTTTTGCCACTATCCATCCTTCTGATGATTTCGGTTGCTTGGTTACGAACAGCTGTTGCCGTTGTTCAGCAAGTGTACAGTTAAAAAAGAAAATATGAACATCAGATGTTCAGCAAATCCATCTGAGCCTCGGTTAT
>CAEGAF010132258.1:0-13409 GCA_903067075.1 Micropoecilia bifurca
GTGAGTGTTTGTAGCTGTGCTGCTTTACCTGCTGTCTGATCCTCCATGTCTTTTTTACTGCAGTGAGCCTCAATGTAGCCAAACACCATCAAGTATGTCATTGTTTTTATGTCATATTAGCTTCGTTGCGTTATAGTTCAACATCGCTTAGGATTTGTTGCTGCGCGTTTGCGCAGTGTGAAGGAAAGAGGAGACCAGCTGCACAGGCAGGCTGAGAAATGAGATGCAGGTGATCGGCAACAAGAGCCAATGATCGCAGATCACCGATCATGCACTTTTTCAAAAAAAATTGGCCAATTATGGTCGGTTGACCAGATTTTCTACCATGTTTTCTTTAAAGCTGTGGAAACTTTTGTCATTGCAGGTAAAATTCCAAACCAGCTTCAATCTCAGATTAAATCAGATTATTTCAACAGCTCAAACAGCAAAGTCACAAACAAACCAACTTGTAATTTAACAACAAACACCAATTAGTTCTAGGTTGATGAAAATAAATTACACAAATATGTCTGAGTTAAACATGTGCGCTATAACGCAACTAAAATGTTTTCTGTGTACAAAACAATGCACCAATCAGGAAAGAATTTTGAGCCCACAAAGCTGCAAATTAGTAACAGCTGTACTTAAACGATGCTTCAGTCTTCAGTCTCTTACTAAATGGTTCACATATGTTAGTTAGTGGTTGGATCAAAGAAATTTTCTAGTTGTGTTGTCGGATTGATATAATCTTCTGGTGTGACTAGATATCAAAAGAAAACCATGATTTTTTTTAATACTTTTCTACATACAAATATTGGTGAGTGTAACATACCTCATTAGAGTTTATTAATCTATTCTTTCAGTTTGTACTAGCTTTTCAACTGTATATTTTTCTGTTTTTTGTTTTCTCTTTATTGGAGTTGCTAAGCCATTGTTGCTTTCACTGTATCTTTCAACTTAATGAAAGTCCCTCAAAGACTTTCTCACTAACTGTCCTCAGGTGGTGAGAATAGGAAACAGAACATCATCCACCCTGGTCCTCAATACAGTCACTCCACAGTGCTGTGTGCTTAGACCAGTTCTTTTTACTCTGTTTACCCATGACTGTGTAGCCATCCACTCATCTAACAAGAGATGGCTGTACCTCATACAGGAGGACTGTGCACCCACCTATTATGATTCAAGGGGAGGGTGGTTTAGTGCTTGGACATCAAATTCCTGGGCATCCACATCACCTCAGACCTGACCTGGTCGCTGAACATCTCTTTTCTGAGGAGGAAGGCCCAACAAAGACTCTTCTCTCTCAGGAAACTGAAAAGGGCTGGATTCCCCACTCAGTTGTTCAAGAACTTCTACAGAAACGTGATTAAGAGCATGACTGTGTGTTACGGCAACTGCACAGTCCAGGACACAATGGACATGGCAACGGTAGTGAAAACAGCCCAGTGAGTTGTGGAGAGTCAGGTCCCAGACCTGGTCTTTATGTATATCGGCAGACGGCAAAGGAAGGCCAGTTGTAATGCCAGTGAACTCAGGACACAAACTATTTGTACCGCTGCCATCAGGGAAATGATACAGGTACATAAAGTCCACAATCATGCTGCTGAAGAGTGACTATTCTGAGCTACTTTCACCACCTGTCAATCCCCCTCGTCCCTCACTTGATGCCTTTTGAGGGTTCAGAGGTCACCTACATTTGTGTTCTGCCCTGTGAGGTACGCTTCTGTTCAGGATTCAGCTCTGATCCTGATTTCCTCTCTTCTGCCCCAAGCAACACCTTCACCCCCACAGCTGTCTGACTACCTCCAACAACCCCTGCTTGCTATGACTCCTACCAGCGCCTGCTCCGTCCTTCCCTCGCCATCTGGACAAACTAATTTGAACCAGCGTGCCTTGCCGCCCAATTCTTGCCCTTCCCTGGCGGATCACCTGGACCAGCACGACTAAGTGTCAACTGCATCATCTGACCTCAGTATTCCCGCTGGACTCACGTCTGCCTTTCTATTCCCAGTATTTGGATCCAGTGTGGGTTTTGTTTCTGTCCTCGACACCTTCATTATTACACTTTTGAACTTGTTCTAAATAGACCTAAAATAACTGCTCCTGTCTCCTGATGGTGTTTCTGCATGTGGGTTAAACAAATCCCCAAAAAAAATGACAAGAACAACTTTTTCCCCAAGAGCTGTGAAATCAGTCTGACCACCTACAGAAACACTCACACCCATTTGCTGCACCCTAAGTACTGATTCAAACTTTATATACTTATTTATTTATCAATAACGGTACCACTTGAATTTTGCTAGGTTGTAGAAACATACTGAAATAAAAATCTTATGTATTACAGACAGCAATGAAGTAACTCTAGATAAGGTTGTACATTTTGCCCTACAGCACTGTATAATAATATCACAATATGTTAAACTTCTGCTTCATCTTGTATTATTTTCTTTAAAATAGTGTATAATTTATGCTACATTTAGTTTAATCTTTTTTTCTCCATCAGTTAGTTATGCTTCATGTTTTTCTATTAACAAAAAAATAGAAAGCTGTCCACATGCAGGTAAATATTTTACTTAGTTTTAGAACAACATGTCATTTTCTAGCATGAAGATACTAACATCACAACTTAGTGGAAACTAAGAGGATTTTTACAACCTTTTGTACATGTCCGATAAATCTACTTTATTTTGTCTTTGAAATGATAAATTGTCCCTTCAGGACATTCATGAGAGTCTGCAAATCGACACAAAGAGGAACAAGTTGTTCCGCGCAATAACAGTGTCCAAAATGTATTTTCTTTTTTGTTCAGCTGCCTTTTAACTGCTGTCAATCATAACATGTCAATATAACATGTCCCAGGAATACGAGATAATATTGTTGCAAAAAGAAATAGGCACAATTGTCTCTAAAAGCAAGAGTTGTGATACTAAAGTGCCAATTACTTCAGTGTTTGTTCCTATGCTGCACCATTAGGTTCCATTTTTGTACAATACAAAAACAATATATTTTTTCCCTTAAGTTAACTCCAAAACAACTTACTTACCATCAGCATGTCCATGAAGCAGAGAACTGAGCACTGCAATAAAGATCAAGGCTCGGTCAGACATTGTGTTATTCTGATTAAGAATAATCAAATTATACTTTATTCATTTTAGAAGAAAATTAAAATAAAACTGACTACTTAAGATAATAAACAAAGACATAAATATCACATTATATCCAATAATTCACATACAGTGTCTCTAACAAAACCGTGGCAAAAGCTGCTTGAATTCCAATGGCGATTACAAAAAAAAGAAAAAGACTTTAGTGTTTTGTTTTCAACAGTCAGATATTAACAGAGATACACTCTCACATGTTATCCTGAAGAAACATTTTCTTTAAACTCTGAGCAGAAAGTCAGTGATGTACTTACAGAAAAAGCCCAGCATGCAGAGCAGAGCAGGTTTCATCCTGGCATCCAGAACGGCTGCACAGCTCAACTGAACGGCTTCTACTTGGTTTGAATTGTGTTAACGTGAAAGGAGAAGTTTAGTCTAAAATATATATTATATGAATATGTTTCATGCTTCTACTTCTTACTGTTCTCTCTCTGAGTTTCCTTCCCTTTAACACCAACTTCACACAAAAGCAGCCACTGAAACTGCAGCTCTTGATGGTGGTTTGCATTTCCTGTCCGTTGCAGAAATATTTTAACCTTATGCACCAACCTTATGTTTTTGCAGGCTCACACAGAAACATCCAAATAAACAAAAAACACTAAATTTGAATGCATGTTGCTATACAGAGCTGCTATATAATAGTTTGCAAAAAACATTTTGCTCATTCTCATTTTTAAGCATTCTCCTGTTTTGATGTGTGAACTTTACAGAGAGAAAAATGCTAAAACAGTAACTTTGACCTTCTGCCACTGACTGACCCTCCATCTGCTGACCACCATCTTGTCTGGTTTTACCCAGTTACCTGTTATAGGATGCAGGTTACCACCTCCAGGACAGAACAGCCTCATTATTATAAATAACATTTGTTCAATAAAGAAAGAACAGCAGTAAATTGAATAGATTGCTTCACAGATAACCATGTTTGCTTTTGGTTTTTTTGAGGAAGTTGAGAGAGAAACTGCATCATACAGAAACACTTAGACTTAAACTCAGGGTCATTTTTCTGCCTCACACCAACTCTAAGAACTGTAGGGGAACATGCATCTATCTCAGAGCATCGCCATGGGAACTTATCAGCACATTTCTAAACACATTTTGTGTGTGTGTGTGTGTGTGTGTGTGTGTGTGTGTGTGTGTGTGTGTGTGTGTGTGTGTGTGTGTGTGTGTGTGAATGTAAGGACGTAAGTGGACTTAAGTGTTAAAATGGCGGTCATATCAGATCATCAGTAGTACATGTTTCCTGGAACAAGCAGTGGCGCAAAAAGTGGGTATGCTGCGTATGCAATGCATAGGGGCGCATCACCAGAGGGGCGCCAAAACACCGTCTGGACGGGGTAGGGGTGGGGTGTGTGTGTGTGTGGGGGGGTGAACTCCGCTCCTTTTCCTTGACGTTCCTTCTCTGGGGCGGGCGCCAATTTATAATTCCGCATCCACCTGAATAATGTGTAGTTGCGCCACTGGAAACAAGGTCTGTGTATAGAAGATGGCTGATCTGGTGGATGACGTGTTCAAACACTATTGGAGCTTTAAGACATGAGGCGCAAAGGAATATGGGATGAGTCAGACATTTGAATGTCTTTAGGTGTCATCCTGGTCAAGAAAAAAAGAGCATGCTAATTTGCATCACTCATGTTAGAGATCAAAATAGCATGAAACACTCTGTGGTTAATGTATCAGCTAAAGGTAAATTAACATTTTATAAAATATATTGACTTTAAGTCCGGGGTGCATCCATCAGTTAATCTATTTTAGTGCTAACGCTTAGTGACGGTCAGCGTGGAGCCTAAGGCCTGACAAGTCTGTCCAGGGTCAGATGGTCACTGCTTTGATTGTTTAATTCCTGATTCACTAGTTAACAGGGTGAAACTTCTGGTGTGTTTTAGTGCTGATTTGATCAATTATATTCACAAACATTAAAGAGTTAGAGGCAAATGTAGACAACACAACGGCCCACGTTCATGATGATGAAAGAAAGATGTATCATCAAGGATACATTGCATCCTTGATGATGCAATCTATATTGCATCTTTTTAGGAGAAAAAAAGAGACCTGAGTGAAGAAACGGAGAGGTAAAGGTTGAAAAAAAACCCCTAGGAAATCCCACTATGAGACAAAAGTATCACATGATAATTAAGAAGCTGTATATTGAACCCTCCATAGTTTCAATGGAGGGTTCAACTTCAGTTCATACTGCAGTTCATACTATTAACAAGATGGCATCAAGGAGGACTGCGTTGAAAATTTTTGATTAATAAAACATTATTTTAAAACCAGTAAGCTTTATTTGACCATCATTATTTATGTCATCTTTCGCCTTGCTGAGACCCTGAACTTAAATAAAACAAACTCATTTATTACATTTTCTTTTTCTACTAAAAGAGACAGTGACAAGAATGATCTTATGACACCAGTTTCAACCTTGAAATTGGGGCTTTGTCTCTTTAAAAACTCCTGCTCTTTCTGAAGCTTCATCTTCAGGATGTCATCACAACATCGCTCCGTTAATAACCCTTTAAAGTTTTTACCAGTGTTGCACTGAGAAGTAGGTTGCAGAAGCACCATTTTACCAGGTGTTTGCTAATTGCTGCTGGCTAGTTTGAAGGAGCTGAGTGGGGAGTGAAGCTCTGCTCTGTGAGACAGAAGCTTGGACACTGTGGCTCTCAGGAGGAGCTTCATCCTCGTAGGTGGCGCTAGCTCCACCCAGGCCCTTTTGCACAGCTGAGTCGTTGCCAAGGAAGATCAAAGGTTTTCTCAAACATGCATGAAAGAATCAAAATAACACTCCTGTTGTGTTTTTGATGAGTGAATAACATTATATCATGATGTAAAGGTCAAAATAGCCAATATTACATTATACTGCTTGAGAACAGGTGTGGCAGTTTTCAGATCTGGGTGTGGCTGGAGTAAATCAACTCGAGTGAGATAAAACACAGTTATGTTTCCTTTTTTTCTTCTCCAAAATCAGTTTGTTAAACAGTTAAATCCGAGAAACATGAAAAATAATAGTACACGAGGAAGGGAGCAAACACTTTTTCACACCACTGTGTTTCCTCCGTCGTGATTCACCTGGCCATCTAATCCTGGAAACAACACGAAATCCACAATCACCAGCTGGAAACTCAACCCTCTATCAACTGTCTTACCTCCACCGCAGATCAGCTTCACCATTCAGAGGAGTAAGAACCACTGATCATCTTCTTCACCTCCAACCTAAATTAACAATTAACTCACCTTTCTTCATGGTGTGGACCTGGCTTGATGCTCCCATGATGGTCGTTCATCTTCCTGCACAATTGCTGTTCAGTAAACTGTTTCATCTTCCCTTTCTAATTGTTTACTAAAAAAACCAACACCATAGTGACATATTCAACATGAAGAGACTGTCTTAAGTTTTCTTTTATGACTGTTCTCTTTCATCAGTGGGGACATTTACAAATAACTGGAAGAACAGAAAGGCTACAGTTTAAAATTACTCGATTTAACTCAAACTGGTTGTTTCCAGAAATATAAACTGAAGCCCAGTTGTGGCTCAAAAAATTCTTTGCTGCCACCAAGCGGTGGGAAATAGAAATTACAACAGACTTACTGTCACATCACCGCAACTGGGAAGTGACGTTCTGATCAGTAGTAGAAAAAATATTGTTGGAAGATGAATTAGCTTTTGATGTGGTTGGAGCAAACTTGTACTCAGACATACTCCACATGTTCTAGCAGATACTAGCAATTTAAATTACTAAAATAAATGTTCCTTACAATGATGATTGCAAAAATGTCCGCCTTCCCCTTCTGTGTCCATAATTGTCTGCTTACCAAAAATTCAACGCTACATGGACATATTTACCCTAGAATGACCTCAGGGTGTCTTAAGTTTACTTCTTATGAATAGTTGTTTTTCATCAGTCATTATAAATAAAGGAAGAAAAGAAAGGCAGCGGTTTAAAAATACTAAGAATCAGATGAGCAGCATTTTAAAGCTGAAACATTTCCATTCATCATGACAAATAATGTGTAGGATTTGTTTTTATTACATTTCCCAGATATAATAGAAAATATATGTAAAAGACAGCTTTCTATTACAGCAAAAGGAGGCATATCTGATATTTGGAATATATTTTTATTCACAGGATTGTAATAAAAGTGTACAAAGATATGGGATTACACAAGATAACAGTTTTTGTCTGGTGCAGTATGCAGGAGAACAGGGCCGCCCCATTCTTCCATGCAGAATTGGTTTTAGAGCCCTGCTTTGGTTCTGCTAATGTTGCTCCAATCAACAGTCAGACAATTAGATCATTTGCACATCTGCTATAAGTTTATCAAAACTCTGACTGTACATTTTAAATTGTATTCTATATGCTATTGGTAGTAAAAGCAGCAAAATATATTATGCATTGGACTTAAGAGGGAATACATGCACATATATATTCATAAAATACTAATAATTCCAATAGCCAGATATTAAATTTATACTAAGTGAGTCTTTCTCACCTGATGATGTGGATCAGTTCTGGGCTGATTCTGTGCCTTCAAATAATTTTAGCTCCTTGAGAAGTTTCACATAACTTATAAGTTGATGTAAAAGTAATGTTTGTTTTAACCACAAAAATGATCATGCATATGCACAGCAAGACATGCAAATTCCATTCATGTCTTAAAAAAAAAAACATTTCATCACCTCCAGGAGTCTAGTTGGCAGGTGAATCAAGGACACTCTCAGTCTCTGTTGTCGGATTGATATAATCTTCTAGCATGACTAGATATAAAAGAAAACCATGACGTTTTAAACTTTTGTACATACACACCCCGGTGTGCCCAACATATCTCATTGCAGATTTTATTCGCCTATTCTTTCAATTTGGACTAGCTTGTAAACTGTTTATTTTTCTAAAGTTTTCTGCTTTTTAGGAAAGTAAGCTAACATTTAGTGATCTTACGAAGGAGGAGGAAGAAAATGAAGGTCTTGTTCTTTACCCCTCTTTTAAAATATTTCTACTTGGATGCATGCAAATTCTAACTTACTAAAAGTGAGTGTTGATAGCAATTAGATAAAAACTGATTAAAATCAACTTAAATGAGCTAAAATTAATTTGGGATTTTAAATTAAATACAATTTAGCATTTACAGTGTAGAAGCTGACTGTATTTTGTTTTATTTTAAATTATAAATTGACACTCCAGGACAGAGTCGGCAAACCGACACAAAGATGAACAAGTTGATCCGTGGAAATGTATAGTTTCCAAAATTAGTTTTCTTTTTTGATCACCTTCCTCACATCTACTGCATATCATAACAGGTCATATCATGTCATCAGTTTTAAGTGTTTACTGGTACATGGTCTGTGAGTAAAGATGTGATCTGGTGCATGACATTTAAAACCATGTGTTCGGTTCCGTAGGAGCTTCAATACATGAGATGCAAAGGATTATGGGATGTGCTGGGTATTTTGCCCAACTCATCTACTTTAGGTGTAGTCCTGGGTCATGAAAAAAAGGAGAATGCTAATTTGTGTCGCAGATGTTCTAGTTTAAAGTAGCATGCAACACTATGGTTATTGAATTATATAAAGGTAAATAAATATTTGATAAATAAAAATACATTTACTTTATGTTCATTCTATGTATTTTAGTGCTAATGTTTAGTGACGGTCAGTGTGGAGCTTAAGGCCTGATTAGTCTGGACAGAGTCAGATGGTCACTGCTTCTGTTGTTTAAGACTGGATTTAAAAATTAATAAAGAGGTGAGACTTCTGGTGTGTTTTAGTGCTTATTTTATTAATTATATTCACAAACTTCAAGGAGAAGCAAAGGGAGACAACACAATTGCTGCCACCCAGCGGTGGGAAATAGAAAATGCAACACATAAGGTAAGATGAATATCTTATCTTTATTAATTATAAATAAAATCCTTTATTAATCCCACAGTGGGGAAATTTACATTGTTACAGCAGAACAGAGGACAGAGCAGAACCAATATAAAAATCTATATATATATATAAGAAATACAAGTGAATATAGAAATACTTGTATATATACTTGTACAATTACTGCCCGTGACGTTTTGATCGGTAACAGGTCTCTGTAGATATTGTTGGAAGTTAAATGAGTTTTTGATGTGGTTCAATCAAACTTGTAGTCAGACATAATCCACATGTTCCAGTACATTTTAGAAATTTAAATTATTTTAAAATGAATGTTCATCACAACGCTCAACACACAAAGATTCACTATCCCATTCAGTGACTGTTTACCAAAAACCCAACACTATAATGACATTTAGCCTAAAGTGACTTCAGGGCATATTAAGTATTAAGTTTAATTACTAAGTATTTTAAAACTAAAACACTTCCATCCATGACAATGTACATGATTTGTTTCCATTCCAAAGATCTAATAGAAAATAAATAGTACATGTAAAAAGCAACTTTCTACTGAAACAAAAGGAGGAATATCTGATAATTGGAATACATTTTTACGTAAACAATTGCAATAAAAGCCTTGAAGATATGGGATTATACAAAAAAGAAGTTTTTATCACATGCATTTTGTTGGAGATTGAATCATCACAGCATTCAGTCTAAACTGCTGCTTCTGTTGCCGCAGGATTCATTCCTGTCAGTGGAGAGATAATTTGAGTCAAATATTCATCAGCATCAAAAATGAATTAAAGCTATTAAGATTTGAACACATTCAGATAAAATCAAATATTATAACTCGTCAATTTACTCCAAACCTGTAAAAAAAACAGGGCAATAAATGGACGCCATTAAAATAATCATTAAATGAATCTAAAATAAACATTTTGAATAATAAATAAATAAGATGGATGGATAATCAAATAGTTTATTATTATTTCCTTTCTTCTGGTTACTAATTTTAGTTAATACTTTGTCTATTTTGTAGATGTTAACCATCTGAACCACATGTTGAGCTGTAGTTACCTGGGTTAGCATCAGCAGAGTTAGCATTAGCATCATCAGGATCTTCTGATGGATGATTAATCATCTCTGCTGAGATAGCCAGATTAATCAATTAGAAATCACACAAAAATAAAATTAATGTTTAGAAAAACATTTAAATTATCTTAATGTTTTGTTTTATATTTTATTATAAGTACTTAAGTTCTCTTTTTCCATATTTAACATGTTTGTATTTATCTTCATCTTTATTATTTTTTATCATCTCTCTGTCATCAGTGTCTTTAGCTTCTATAAAACATTTACTTTACCGTTTCTTGAGGTTCTGCTGAGTTGGATTCTCTCATAGTGGGAAGAGTCACCTAAAGACAATAAAACAAGGTCAAAGTTCAAATGAATGGACATAAAAAAAATATCACCAATTTAAAAAAAAGTTGATGCTGTAATAGTTTGTTTTTAGCTTTGTTTGATATATTGATATTTAATTTATTTCCTGACAACATGTTATTTGTTGCCAGTGTAAATTTTCTTCATTTTATGATTAAACATCAGTTCTCATTCCTCACTGCTTGATGGCAGCAAAGAATATTTTCCTAAGACGAAGCCCTTGTGTTTTTATTTCACATATCTAGAAACAATAAAGTGATTCAACATTCCAGTTAATCATAAAGATGTTTAATGTGAGACGAACCATGAAGCAGAGAGCTGTAAACATAACCGTCATTCTGGGTCACTTCATGATTTGTGGCTGAGGCTGGATTGATGCTCTCTGGTTGATTCAATCTGAAAATAATAGATTTCTATGCATTATAGAAAAAAACTATCTTAATGTGTGTAAAGAAAGATAAAACAAATGTTTTATACTAACCTGACACGACCTGCATCTGCAAGGAAAAAAAAGACATTAAGAGATTTTTTCCCCTGCTTCTAATTCATGTTAAAACATTAGAATAAACATAAAACATTTGAACAAATTAAGGATTTGATTAAATATTTAATTCAATGTGAGCACAAAAGGTCTCACCTTGGGATCGTCTGCAGTGCCACAACAAGAGAAGGAGAATAATGACAACAATGAGAACGATTCCAACAACTGGTCCAACGATCAACATCGCAGGAAACGAAGAGCTGACAGGACTGGATACAACTACTGGAAATAAGAAACATTAAAAATGAATATATCTGAAATAGCAACAGATTTCATGACATCGTTGTCTGTTTTGTAAAAGATGTGATTTCAAACCTGAACACAGATAAAAAAAAACTTCAGCACATCCACAGAAACGATTTTGGTTTTCACCTTTTTGTCAAATTAACTGAAATGTTTTTACTGAATAAAATGCATCAAACATTTTCCTCCTCCTCACCTCTAACAGACATCCAGCTCCTTGGTGACTCTTTTCCTGAATGTTGACATTTGTAGAAACCTTCATCTGACTTTGACACTGCAGAGATTTTCAGCTCATGTCTGCTGTCATTATGGATGAGTTTATCATTATGATAGAAAAACACATTGGAGAGAAGATTTAGTTCTTTGTCTCTGCAGCTCAGAGTAACAGGATCTCCTTCAGTCACAGGATGAACAGGACTCAGCAGAAGAGGAGCAGAAGAATCATCTGTTGTTAAACAATTAGAGAAAATTCAGTCCTGTCTCAGTGCTTTGGAAGAAATTTGAAGAAATGTTTTGGAGTTGTTCAACCAGAGTAT
This sequence comes from Micropoecilia bifurca, assembly GCA_903067075.1. Lineage (NCBI taxonomy): Eukaryota > Metazoa > Chordata > Actinopteri > Cyprinodontiformes > Poeciliidae > Micropoecilia > Micropoecilia bifurca. The sequence continues at coordinate 11,761 of CAEGAF010132258.1, forward strand.
CAATTTGAATCTGATAGAGAATCTGTGGAGAGCTGCAGATCAGGGTGATGGTGACCTGAGCTCATCACCAAAGATGAATCATCAAAACACAAATGGAAATGTGCAAAACGTTCATTAGCAATATTAACGGTTTTCTTAATGTAATGCCAACAATATTTTTCAAATGAAGTCAATGCAAAAATTTTGAACGAGACAAGTATTTCATCATCTAAATAAAGACAAAACTAATAAATTAAATTTATTGCCATGGAAATGTATCCTACTTTAACATTGAATATGTTCTGCTCAGACCTACTTGTCTTGTTTGTTCTGATATATAAAAAAATACTTTATGATTGAATGAAAATAATTTTAATCTCAAACTGGCAAAGGTTGAAATAATATTAAGCTCATTGTATTTCAAAGTCAGTTTTATGTCTGATTCCACTGGTCAGAGCCACATTGTAAGGTATTGAAATACAAAAAGTGGTTATAACTGTTACTTGTAATGGTTGTAATATAATTTATGTGGCATATAATGACGGTATGAGGCTACCACTCAAAGTGCCTAGATGGAGCAGTGCTAGACACATGTTTGTACATAATGCTGTTCCCACATGTACATGTACAAACACATGTGTAGGTTAATATTGTCATGCATTAATATAATTGCAATTTCATTAAACTCTTCACTTAATAGTGAGGTTTTCCTCAACATTGTGGAATCACTGGTATGACATTTACTTGCGACTCAGTGAGTCATGTTTACTTTCATCTTGTTCTTATTTTGCTTGAATAAATATGTGATTGATGATGAAGATGATATATAATTTCATAAACTCTTTACACACGTCTCCTTAAATGAATGAACATGCCAACAAACGTGATGAATTGGTTGATGGGTTACAAATTATGAATGAATGGAGTCATTTCATTATTTTTACTACAAATGATCGTCCATATCCTTCTCATCTCTGATAAATCAATTTCTCTTTGTGATCTTCCTCCATTGTATCTCCTCCCTTTGAAAGGTAAACCTCAGTCAGCTCTGCTTCTTTAAGTTCAGGGAATGGCTGAAACATGACATGGGTCTGCTGTTCATTTCATATGGTTTTAAATAAACAATGTGAAAGGTTGTAATTGCTACTGTAAATATGGATAAAGCCTCACTAAATCACAGTTTAAGATAATATTGGAGAATATAATTACAAATGCATATCATAAAAGAAGGTGTTTCCTGGAATTATGTATTTAGGTTGTAGTATTTTAAATGACTTTAATTAATTTTAGCTTAGTATAAATCGTAGAGCAATCGATTTACATCATGGATGATCTATTTTATATTTTAATCTGAACCGATTTTAAATTTTAACACTATGATGGAAGAAAAATGGCATAAAATTATGAACACAATGAATTATTTTGTGATTTCACCTCAGTTATGCAAGGTAGAAGAAAGATTTAAAAATCTCTCCTGTAGTCTATGCTATGATATTCACAATATTCATATGTTTATGATGTACAAAAAAGAAAAAAAGACTATAAACAAGAACTTACCATGTACAGTGATGTTGACAGCATTGCTAAACTTTCCAGATTTGGACTCACACCAGTAAACTCCACTATTGAACCAGTTTGGGTCGATGATACATGTAGATCCAGTCAGGTTT
>CAEGAF010132261.1:0-41690 GCA_903067075.1 Micropoecilia bifurca
ATCTGTTTATTGCTCTTTTAATTCTGCATAATAGACTTAGTGAAAGCGGGAGAAGGGGAGACGGGTGTAGGGGTTAATATTTACCGTGAAAATAGCTCATAAAGCCTCCGAGTAGTTGTTAAGGGTTTTGCGCTTACGTCACTATGACGTCACCGCGACTAGTCGACATCGACTCGACTATTGTCATGATGTAGTCGACCTTAAAAAATATGTAGTCGTTCAACCCCTAATATGTACACCTCTACTGTTAAATAGGAGACATGTTTTTCATACAATATCTGGGGGAAAAAATCTAAATTCTTTGACTGATCAAAACAACAGCCCATGAATATCACCATGGCAATCTTCAGGAGGACATTCAAGTCAGAATAAAGGCACGTGACACTGATTTAGCCATGACTTTTGTGACTTGAGATCCTTAGTCTTGAGTTTTTCAAGGACCATAAAGTGAAAACCTCACATCTTGTGGTTCTGTTAGGTTGCAATAGGAATTAATACAGCTTTTATGTGCTATGTTATTAAGAAATTATTTTTCTTTTAGACATAGACAGATTTTACTGTCATTCAACTGTATATTTACAAATTGAAAGAAATTTTGTTGCAAGGGCACAATAATAAATAAATAAATAAATAAATAAAGTAATAATAAAAGGTTCAATAAAAGGCTGAACTAATGGGAATTTATTATCCTTATGGCATGAGGGATGAAGCTGTTGTGGGTTGTTCTGCATTTGAAGCTGCTGAACCTTTTCCCAGAGGGCAGCAGAGAGAACAGATCAGGCTGAGGGGTCTTTTCTAATCGACCAGCTCTGGACAGGCAGCGACTGTGAGCTGTGTCAAAGATGGAAGGAAGCTCGTTTTATTTCAGCTTTTCCATTTTATTAATAGAGTTTTTGCATTTTTCAGTATAAAATCAGAAAATAATTGATCTTTTTTGTCACTGAACATCAGTTAGTTAATTGCAGTTACAAGCTTTGTCTAGGCCTTAGACACAGTTTTCTTTACCTCAGATCATTCTCTTTTATCTTACAGGACAGTGTCAAAGGACAAACACTTTATATTTATTTGCCCTGAACCAAGATGTTATTTATCTGTGTCACAAAAAAAAGCTTTGAATGATAGAAAGCAAGTTTGCCTGAATGTAAACCTCTTCTCTCTTTCAGAACGTTGTCTGAGGTCAGGGGAGGAGCGGTCGGCAGGTTCAGGTCGGGGGTAAGGTCCGGATCAGTCTGTGGAACGGTACCGGACCGCTGCTTTCCTCCAGCTCACGCACGCACAGTTCGACCCGTTTCCAAATGTTCCGGTTCTTGCGCTAAGTGAACGATGAGTCCCCAGAGGTCAGAGGACACACTGGATGGCCTACACTGGTTCTGACAGCAGGACACTGATCCTTAACCAGAAGACGCCATGTACAGCTTAACTTGGCTCAGACGGTGATTGTAAATTGATTATATACAAAAAGTATAAACTCACCAGGACATGAGTTGATTTAGTCCTTTAGACTCTTCTCTACTAACCTTACTCAAATATAAGTATTTAAGCTTCATAACTTTCCAAGTCGCCGAACAAGGAATGCTTTAAAAATGATTCACCACACCTTCAGAAGTCAAACAAACACACAGCTACAGTCATTCCCACACATAACTATCCTTTAGCCGTTTCAACAGACCAGCCTGAACACATATTTGTTAGACCGAACTGTCATTGTTGCAGATTGTTATAAAAATAATAATTTAGTCTCTTATCTAGTAATCCAAAACCATGTTTGGGTATTACGCTCAAATTGAGAGTCAAAATTTGTGTCACTGATACACATGTATTTGTTGGTTTACGTAAGAAAGTTGTTTTTAAAAATAATCACAACTTTAATCCAAAATCTGAGTTACTCCTGATTATGACAAACTGGTGTTCTGACACACACAAATATGATTCTTTGAGTCTGAAGTAATTTAAGAGAAACTTTCAAGTTCTTCTGCAGCCTTTGATGTGTTTACTTCCTGGATGTCAATTTTCGCAAAAATTTCATTTTTATTTTTGGTACAGTAGTTTTTCAACTCAACCTCAAAAAGAAGATACCCTTGTGATTTTGTTCTGAAATAATATATATCTTTTTTTGTTCTTTGTTTATGCAGGAAAAGATGCACACAAATATGTTTTTTGCTTTTCTTTTGTTTCTGTTTGTCATGTTAGTTTGTTGATAATGTATTTTGTTGACACCTATGAATTCTGGCCTATGTTTTAAACAAGACATTTTAAAGGAAGGACCACAAAGGTTTGATGATAAATCAATCTTGAATGAAAAGTATCGGTATTGGTGATACTGGTATCGGATTGATACCAAAATACTCAGAACCGTATACCTCTAGTCAAAATAAAGAAGTCTGTCTTTATGTCTTTTTCCTTCCGCTACACAAAATTCCCTACTTTGTGCTGCTATGTCACCTTTGACGCCTCAGAATGTTTTACATCTCGCGACTTCTGGTGCTATAGGCACTTTTACAGGAAGCGTGGGGCCCATCCAGGACCCGGGCTGGTCCCATCGTTGCTCAACCTGTGCAAAACCCTTTCGGATGGACTGTGCTCCTTTCCTCGCTTCGCCGCACACCGGCTTCTTTCACAACAGGCGCCTTGTACCGGATTAAAATTTCTTCTGCAGTTTGTTATTATTTGTTGTTAATGGTTGACAGATTTTAAACCAGAGACATGAGAAAGTGCCAGAAAACTTTACAAACGAAACAGTATGAGTTTTCATTTACAGGATCTGTCACGTTATTCCATCTAGCCGCATGGCTTTCACAATTATGCCTGATGATAAATCACCCTCCTGTTTAGATCAGTGGTGCCCAGGATGTGGCACGGGGGCCATTTGTAGCCCTTGAAATGATTTTGATGGGCCGCTCGACCAAAAGACAGAAAAGGGTAAAGGGTTTTCTTTTGATAAGACAACAGTCCGAAACCTTCCTTATGTTTTGGATCTTTACAGATTTATAGATTTTATAAAACTGTTGTTTATTATCAACAGGTAAAACAAACAAACAAACAAAAAATAATGATGCAAATAAACAAAGTTTTGCATTTTTAGCTAAATGTTTTTTGTGGCCAGACAGGAGTTTATATTTGCCAGTTTTGAAAAAAAAAGTTTGATTTTCAAGGCCCCCCCCAAAAAAAGCCGACATGTGAGTCATTGTCTCTGGAGGGGACAGAGCTGCAGACGGACTGTAATTTATCTAGGTAATTAAACTCCAGTGGAGCGAAGGGCAGCCAAGGTGCGCGGCTCATGACGGAAACATCATACAACAGTATGCTAGCCGGTGATAAGCCTGCCTGTAATCTGTGTAATGACACAGCAGCTGCAGGCGAGAGAAGTCACACAAGAACAAAACGTTTCATTAATAAAACATTACTGTAATAAAACAATTAACATTCCAGTAGAGAGGCCTCGACTGTGTCCGCTGCTGAACCCTTAAAGGAATGTTTTTGGTGCGCCTCTTCTTTTTCAGCTCCTTTTGGGGCCTGCCTATGCAATGCATGGCAGGAACTTATATTCTTCACCCAATGAGGTATTTCTTAATAATAATAATAATAATAATAATAATAATAATAATAATAATAATAATAATAATAATAATAATAATAATAATTACTGCTGTTTCACACTACGAAGATGGGTATCCTGCAGTGGATGTGTAGGAGTCAGAGGGAAGTTTGAGAGGCCGTAAGTGGGGACTGAGTAGCTCTATTATCAACATGCTGATAAAAGATGTCTGTGTTTGTGCATGTGTGTGTGTGTGTGTGTGTGTGTGTGTGTGTGTGTGTGTGTGTGTGTGTGTGTGTGTGTGTGTGTGTGTGTGTCAGAATGGCTCAGTACTTTCCCTGCCTCTGCTTATCACCGCTAATTAAAACATTTGGATTCCCCTGGCCTGCTCTGGAGGAGTGTGTGTCTGTCCCAGCATGTGTGTGGGAGATGTGATGTGAGAGTGGTGAGGAGTCAAGGAAGGAAATGTTGCAACTTGAAAAACTGCCTGTCTCCTTCAATGGACAGAGGATCATGGGGAAAACTCAACCTCTTTAACAGATTAATATGCTGTTTCTACTCCTAATTGTGCACATATACACACTATGTTCATCTATCTGACTAGCTGTCAGTTTATGCGGATGTTTATTGGATGGGTTATTTCATGAATGCACAAGCTAACATGCTGATATGTTAGTTTGGTACAGAGAAAGTAGGATGTGGAAACTTACGGCACAAGGACATGACTGGATGAGGTTACTGGTCAAGGTGAAAAGACAGAGCAATGCAAGTCAAATGTTTGTTAATGTTAGTGCGTAGTAGAGGCATGGTGTAGATGAATATATTTAATGAAAATGATGAACAAAAAATCTTAGAAAAACTACAGGACAAACCATAAATCCAAGGGAAACAGGAGTAATGACGTTAAACAGGAGGAACCAGCAAGGAGTAACTGAGAAAGAGTTGTACTCGGGAGGTTGATTACTGAACAAGAAACAGATGGATGATTAGAGTTGTAGGTGTGAATGAAGAGAGAGCGAGAAAGTGACACAGGGAGGTGAGGGAAGGAACAGAGGGGATGAGGAAATAAATCTAAAACACAAAATAATAGCTAGACCTAAGAAACCCAATTAAACTAGAGTAACAAAGAATAACTAGACAAGAAATGAACATAATACACTAGAATCATTAAGAAAGAACTGAACCAAACTAAAACAGAAACACAGCTGATGAACAGAGGAGCACAGAAAATAACAAAATCCAAAACCAACCCAAACAAGCCAACATCCTGACAGTGACATGAACCTGGACAGGCTGTTCAGGGCTAAAACTAAATGCTCCAATGGGGCAAAATTTACAACAATTCTACAAAGAAGAACAGGTCAAAATTTCTCAAAAGCAATTTAAAGACTCAGTAGTAGTAAGAGTTTTTCTTTTTTCTTATTTTACATATTATATCTTACTGAACAATAATTGTTGTGGTTATATATTTTTTCATGTGATATCCCTGCATAAAATCTTTTGAAGTCACAGTTTTATAGATTTCTCACAGAGAACAGAAAGAAATGTGTGGTATTAGAATTGCAAAAAAAAAAAAAAATTACACATCTTCAAACATTTCCACATTTTGTTAAATTACAACCAAATCATATATATACACTTTTTTTTTTTTTTTTACAATATGCTAACATGAAATAGAGCACATCTGTAAAATGGAGAGAAAGGGATGCAGGATTTTCAAACTTTGTGGCAGGAAAATAGCCTGAAACAAGTCATCCCCAACATGAGACATGGTGGTTCAAGCATATGTGGAAGCAAAGTTGAATACTGATTTTCATTTACACTGTTGGTCCAATCTGACTGACCTTGATATATTTGTCAATAAAGAATGTCTCTAAATATGCAAAGCTAGTATAAATGTATTTCAAAAGCAGCAACTGCAGCAAAAATGTGATTTCATGTATTAACTCAGGAGGGATAACACAAATGCATGCTATTTTTTTCATTTTTATTTGTAATACTTTCCAAAAAATTTTTAATTCCATTTCACATTATGTACTATTATATGGTTGTTGATCAAACAATAAACATTAAATGTATGTTTATAGTTTAATAAAATGTAAAAAAATAATAAAATTGTGGACAATGAAAAAAAAGATATTTGATGTATAGTTCAGTAAAGGAACATTTGTCAACAACCAAGACCCCGTTTCCTCCTTCCTCCATGAACCCGTCCAATGCATTTTGCATTTTGAGGCCTCAGGTTCATCCACTATACTTCTGCTGTTTTTCTTTTATTTGTTGAGGGCTGGATCATCTCTTCGGCTTTCCACATATTCTCCCCCTGCTCTCACAAACAGAGAGACAAGACCACTGCAGTTATTTACCCACTTAGTTCTGAAGCATCTTAACTACACCTGTGCTTGAAAATGTAAACAGCAGAATCGTTAAACAGAGATCACAGTCACCAGCTTGTTCTCAGTGTCATATTTTATTTTACTGGAACGAAAGTATTCTAATTAATAATAATTAGTTTTTCTGTTGCAAGACGGCATTATCACCGACATGTCAAACAGAACAATATGCACTGATTACTTGAAATCCTATCAAATTGTGCAGAAAGGAGGGATGTTTGATTCCTTTGGAAACCAGGAGAGCTTATAAGTGCTGATGTGGCTGCTGTGTGATGGATGTGTCTCACCCAGGGGGAGTCGATGTCTTTTAGCTTTACTGTAAATGTTTACATTCCTGCATTCGCTGATGCTATCTGCTAATAGTTTCTAGGGCTAGCCTGGAGAGTTGTCTGGGTGGGATTATTTGTAATGTGTGCGTGTGTGTGCATGTAAGCGAGGGTCGAAAGGATGCAGCTCCGTCTTTAAATAGAGGCATCAGCCGTGACCCCTGTCTGTCCTGAGACTTGACCTGCGTCCGCAGAGTGGTCGGCACGGAAACAACAGAAATGCACACCGCTGCACCACATACACCTTTAAAATATCCAGGTTAAAGTTTCTGATTAATAATTAGTCACAGTTTTGTGTTGCTGGAGCTCGAAATCTATTCATTTAGGTCAGTGGCCTCGGCCGGGACATTGTGTGGGGAAGCTGCACTTAAATCAACCGGCGTCTCGAAGGCATTATTCCGGCAACAATAAGAGCATCAGAAATGAATCACTGCTGCTGCCCAGGTGACATGCGAGGATAGTCAGTCAATAGATGTGTATCTTGAAAGAACAGCCAAGCGAAGCGTGGATTAGGTGGGGACCTCCATTCCTGCGTTGCAGAGCAGAGAGGCTGCCCCACCCCACAGACCTTTATCTCAACTCAGAAATCTTCAGAAACACAAAGACAGCAGGATATTACTTGTCTCTGCTGGCTTCAATATTCATTGTTCAAATCTGCCTTTTAATACTTGCTGTGTTATGTAAGTTGCTCAACCTGGTGATGAGAATTCAATGGAGCAGACAAACATCTTCTGGTTGCTCTCTGCTTCATGAGTATGCCAAAAAAAAAAAAAAAAAAAAAAATATATATATATATATATATATATAAATATAAAGAAAACATTATATAGTGTTGATTCATATATTTCTTTGCGTTTCATTCCAAAGCTACCTCTTCAGCACAGAGATATTTATCAGCTTCCAGAGGTTCAAGGACAAGTCGTTCTCATTATCTACTCACAGACAAGCATATTGTATAAAATGAAACTAAAAATCCTGTCTAGCAAGCATGGCACACAGACCACCTTCTATTTCAAGGGAAAATAACATCCAGTACCGGTTTAAGTTGGACTCATTATGGTGGAAGTGGGTTCCAGGCCCAGGAAGTTTCATTGCTTTCCAAATAAAGCTAGCTAAATAGAGCAGCGATCCAAATTCCTCAAACTTCTGGAATCCTGTCCAAGTCTTCACTTTAAGTGAAAACTCCCAGCCCATATAGGTAGACCTATTTCAAAAGGAGGGGTGAAAAAGAAAATCATCTGTTTCGACATGAAACAAATTCAAACCAGGTCAGGAAAAATGATCAGTAACAACTGAGGCCTTCGACATTCCTACAGTGGGTTTTCATTACCTCACTGCTCACAAATCTAAAACATCAACTTTGATCATGTTTTACAGAATGTGGCAGTGGGACACTTTTAGAGGATGCTGTGGGGCTGGTCTATTAGTCAGGCTGTCATGTAAAGCAGCCTCTCAATTCTGAAAGTACTTTTTCTTGGTTTTTTGTGCCACTGTGATGAATAAAGGCCCCAGAAACCCGCTTGCCTTCACTGTCACTTGACATTCAGTGGGGATACGACCGACTCCGGCTCCACCACTGTGTTTGGAAGGAACTTGTCACCGAGCATAAACAGCTCTCCTGGCAGAGATCCACCGAGCTAAAATACAACCCCCCTTCCACCCCCCCCACTCCGCCCCAACTCCAACCTACCCCCTCCCGACACCCCATCTCCGTGTGCTGTGTGGCGTCAGCAGCAATGAGCTCCAGATGTGGCCTGGCACCCCTCCAGTCACGGCATGGATGTGGTTGGAAGGGTAGTTTGGAAACACCACCCACCGGCGGACCCAATGAAAGTGCGCCAGTTCTGCAGCGAGACGTTTTTCTGCCATGGGTTCCCGATTCGCGTGGGCTGCAGGGAAACGGGAGGAGAGCTTTTAAAGTTCTGCACATTCGCAGAGGGGGGTGAGGGGTTGAGAGGGTGGAGGTGGTGGAGGAGGGTTAATCTGCCTCCTGTACGTGCATGTGTTGCATATTTAACATGGTTTGACATGTTAGACATGCCAGACAACAGCTAAAAGTATTTCCATCTGTTTTAGCTGAGCAGGATTTTTTATTTTTTTTTAAACTGAGTTTTATTCAAACCAAGGAAAAATACATTGTTCGCGTTAAGATTCTGAAAACTCTGCTAAAATGAAATAGTTTGATGATTTAGGAACCGATCAACCCTTTTGATTGAGAGCTAGATTGTATTTTGTAGAAGCAGTTTGCCTGAGCGCTGGTGTCCGTCTTACCGTTGTAGCTGTTGCGCTCATGTTATTTTTGCGATTAAATTTTCCAGAGGTGTGAAGGAAAAACTGAGTAAGCTCGCTCTTGTTAGCTGCCATGAAATTTACACCCAAGGCCAAACACTGTGATCTTCTATTAGACAATAGCTCCCCCTACTGTACCAATATAGAGCAGTCTATACTGTAATTATCAGAGCTCATAGAGTTCACATGTTGGTTTCTATTTTTCTTATTTTCCATGTTGGATTTATTATCATTATTGGGTTTTTTTTGTGTGTGTGCAGCACTTTGAACAAAGGCAGTTGCTCTTGAATTGGCCGTGTAAATAAATAAGATTTGATCCACTTTTAACATTCTAAAACTTTAAATTTCAGAGGGTTTTTGACCCTCTAGTTCAAGCAAACTTCACAGAATCGGAATTGAGCTTATCCAGAAAATTAACTCAATGACTGAATTCAAAATGAGGTTTTGAAATGTTTTCATGTTTTGTTGAAGTTTGAGAAATGCAGACAATACAAAAAGCGGTGAAATAAAAGATCAAAGACTGGAACAATGCCAGAAGTTAAAAATGTTATTCCACGTTCACTGATTCTGCCAGAGTTCAGTCTTCATCGTGTACGTGTGTGCGTGCGACATTAGCATCTCTGTCCGTTATGACCGGGGTGGTTTGAGGAGCTCCTGCAGATCTCCCTGCTGCGTCAGCTGGTAGGGCAGCTGGAGCTTCTTGTTCCCCTGGCTGCAGAGTGCAGGGCAGCGCTCCAGGAGCAGCTGGCACACTTCAGCGTGGCTCTGTTCTGCAGCCTGCTAAAGCATCAAGCAGAGAAATAATCACAAACATTGATAAAACATCAAAAAGATGTTTCTGTGGAAAGGTATCTGCTGATAACTTTGATCGTTGCGAACCTTGTGCAAAGGATTCGCACCGTCGTCATCACAGAGGGTGGGATCTGCGCCGCTTCTCAGAAGGAGCCGAACCACGTGTGGATGACCGCAGTACGCTGCTCGATGGAGCGGGGTTGCCCCGCCCGGGGTCTGAGGGGACGGACACGCACCGCTCTCGAGGAGGAACGCGCACACGGCAAGATGTCCGCTACGGCTCCCGTAGTGCTGAGGCAGAGCGCAGAAATTAGGATTTAATTGTGCATGTTTGATCAGGCACAGCGCACAGTTGAGATAAAAGATGCCTGTAAAGCTTATACAGGCATTTAGTAGTCGAGGGTTAAAGAAAACCCTTTTGAAAACTGGATTAGGGCCATTATGAAAAATAAAACACACAAAAGAAAAAGACTAAACTAGAGATAACTTCACGCTTGGTTAATAATATGCCAAGTTTTAAGACAATTACTAAAACACATTGTAATTCACAATAGATTTCCAACATGTCATGCATCTCAGAGCTTTCCAAGAACATTCCTAAACAAAGGATAGGGCCTAAAATGGTTCCTTTTAGAACCATTTACACTGTCCATTCCTTGAGAGAAAGACATAAAGTTACCAGTTTCAACACGGGTTTCACACCTGATTCAAACTGGACATCGTGACCCAGGAAATTCAGGTTCCAAAATATTTTACTAAACATTTAGTGTTTTAATCTTTCTGAGGAATAAGGCAATATAATTAAAGATCCAATTTTCATATTATTGTTAGCAGAGGGGATACATATTCACACCGCTGAGCCGGATGGATAAAAACAGACTTCAGATCGTATCATTGCTCTGTAATCTAAAAATGCTGCAGATGTTGACTGGGCCCCATCTCTAAATCAAACTAGAACAATGAATCCATGAGAGGTCTATATAATGTGATTGCTTATGATTTAAAAACAAATCATCCCCAGAGGTTATAAAGTAGTCCCCAAAAGACACAATCTTCTTTAACAGCTGGTTTTTCCCCCAAAGTCACTGGCTTTGATGCTGCTACCCCAACAGATGATGCCCATGAAAGTAGCAGATTCTGTAAAGTGGTTCTGCTGAAAACCAGCCCATAAAGGATGTAAGTAATGCCTCTGAATAATATATAAGTTGTTCCCAGATAACTTTCCTCTGTACTCCAGACCGAACTAAATGGCTCAAGTCTAGATTTGTTGGTCAAGACTACCATAGATTAAAACTGACCAATTTTTACAAACATATTTATAAGATGAGTAACATTACTGAGAGGCTGGACGAATATAGCAGAAATATATTCTTTTTATGAATGAAGGACTTTTAAATGTTTTAAAAATAATACATGAACTATGACCCCAGGTCCCAGAGGAGAAAGAAGGAGGAAATTTAAACCAATAAATCACAATGGGCAAGAGTCATATCCTAAGCTATTAGGCTTGAAGAGGAGAGGCAAAAGCAAAAAGAGGTAAACATCTTCCAAATGGACTCACCAGAGCTGTGTACCCAGCAGAGTCCTTCATGTTCGGGTCAGTCCCCTTCTGAACAAGGAGCCTGACTCTCTGCAGGTCTCCATCCAGGGCAGCCGACCAGATACCTGCAGAAAGAAGTGGCTCACAACACTGTAGCCTGCTGGCAACGATTAACAGGCCAGAGAATAATAACACGCCAAAGATTGTTTTTTTCTTTGGAAAACTAGAACTGTCCAATAATCTAACGCCACTGGTTTCACAAATGAATGCAAACCTCTTTCAAAATCCATTTCATCCAGAGTCTGGTGAACACTGGGGGAGGAGACGGGATGGGAGCAACATGGACAGTGGTGCTTGTCTGACATGGCCGTGACTGGAAGGGACGTCTGACAAACAGCTGAGTTTAAACGCCAATTTTGGAGCCGCAGAAAGGCTCCAAAATATAAACAGACATACTTGTAGTGACTTGTAGTCCAAAACTTTATGTCTTAGCGCATAACAACACATTCACCACTGACAAGAAAAGTTTTGTAATATTAAGACGTCATTCTCGAAAACAATAGTATATACAGAAAACTGTGCTAACAGCGTAACCTGCAGCTGTTTTCAAAGAAACGAAATGTAAAAGTTCAGAAAGGCTAGATGCTAACGCTAAACTGAAGGGTGCGCTCCATTTGTAAGCCGGGGAGGGAGCCGGTGCACTGGGTAGGCGTGTCTTGTACACACCATTCAAAGGGGAGCATCGGTTTGTCAGTCCTTTTTGAGGGACTGACATACATTTTTTGTGGGGGACTTTTGGAGAGACGTAGAATACCCGAAAGAACCCAGCATGAGAAGGGCGAATATACAGACTCCATGCTGAAAGATATCCGTAAATATCAGGAATACATTTCTAGCATGATCCTGAAATGTAAAAATGACATCTTAAATGTATTAACATTTATATTGGAATAAATGTGTTTTAAAATGTAATGTTAGTCTGTCTGTCTGCCCGTCCGTCCGTCCGTCCAAACATTCTTGGCTCTAACTCAGGGGTGTCCATAGGACCCCTGCACTCCGTCTGCGCCAACTTGTCATCAATTCTGCCCGGGTTCCCCACCGGCTGACTGTTAAGGCATAAACCTTAACACTGATGCCTGACGCACATGACGTCCTTCCGTACAGGGCCCTCGGCCAATAGCAGAGTGTCATATGAAAAGTATACTTCAGGTGCAGTCTACTTTTTTGTATTGCCTAACTCTAGGTCTAGAAAAATAATACGCAGAGAAAATTAAATTAGCTCTTTATAATAAAGTAACCAAATAGGTTTTAAAGTAAATACATACTATTCTTTAAAAAAACAGCCTATGTTAACCATCGTGGTAGTTGGTACTTAAACGACGTGTTTAAACGATTTAGCTTCAAATAAACAGCAGAGTTGTATTATACTAACACTGTGTTCCCCAGAAGTACAACTCAGAGCATCTCGCAATTCCATTACAAGTCTCTAAGAGGCCTTTACCTCTAATGATGATTAATAGAAATACATCGAAGCAGATTTTTCCCGGCGTTTTTGAAGGCATCATTTTTCTCGCGTTATTGTCTGATGTAGCTAGTTGTCCAGCTTTATCTACATAACCGGTAGGTAGCTGGCTGAAAAATACAGCCCTGCTTATTATTTGGACTTATATGAAGTCACTTAGGACCAAAGCGCGCAGAGAATGAGAAGAGTTACCCTGTTTGTTAACGGGACGTCTAAAAATGGCAAGGTGGGTAAAACGTCAGGCTGAGTCTGTGTGGGAGCCTGGGCCGCAGAATGACTGTTTCTCCCCCCACCGAGCTTCAAGGTGCATCATAATGGGAAAACTGTCACTATTCTGTGATATTACGCAGTTTTAAAGACTAAACCCCGATGTTATCTGTAGAAACCCTTAATGTGGCCCATTTGCTGGCTTTATAATAACGCACGCTTTTATTTTCGACTTCAACTCTTTACAGGTTGTAGCAGTTTACGGCACCTTGTCTGATCTACTGTCAGTAGCGAGCAATAAGCTGGGAATCAAAGCTTCCTGTTTGTACAATGGGAGGGGTGGCCTCATAGATGACATCGCCCTAATACGGTAAACCCATTCATTCATTCCGCAGCAGTTGTTCCACGGTGGATTTATTCTCAGATTGTGTCCTAAGCGTGTTTATGTGCGTGTGTCTGTCGTCAGGGATGATGACGTACTGTACGTGTCAGAGGGAGACCCATTTATTGGTGAGCACCGACTCTTCCTGTACGTGCTGCCAGTCAGTGTGGACATGTGTAAAACATCTGTTTTGTCGTTCATAGACCCACAGAGTGAAGTCAGGGTTTCATCTGACCAGCACGGAGCGCACACCGACTGGCTGACCCTGAACATCGGTGGCCGCCTCTTTACCACCACCAGGTGCCTGTGGTTTAAATCATCGGTTAATTGAATGCATTACTGCGTGTCACAATATGCAGCGCCTCTTAAAAGTATCTGTGCAGTGAATTTGTTGAAAGAAAGTGGGGCTGAGACGATTAATCTTGGTGAGTCGATTACTGAAATAGTCGTCAACCAATTTAGTGATCGATTAATCGTTAGCTGGAGAACAGACTCCAAGAAAGGCCACTTGCTGAAAAAGCAACATATTCAGATCAGTAATTAAGCTTAAACTGTACAAAATATGTATACATTTTGTATGGTATGTCTGTGAATATGTGGCATATTTTTGTTGCATTTTACTAGGCGAAAAACAAATTGCTAATGTAATGTTGCGTCAAAATGCTGTGCCAATTTGTTATCCGACTAATCGATTAATCGCTAGAATAATTGTTTATTAAAATAAACTTTAGTTGCAGCCCTAAAAGAAGGCCATCAGAAGTCATGTTTGCAGTTTTCTCAACATTGTAAATATGTAGAGAGGAGGGTGAAATCGTAATATTTTGCCACAAAAATAACAAAAGATTATTGGCTATGAATATTTCTGTGAAGCACTGCACTGTATACGCGTTTTTAAAATCTATTTTAACTGTCTCTGACTTGTGTTCAGGAGTACTTTGGTCAGCAAAGAGCCGGAGAGCATGCTCGCTCACATGTTCCGTGAAAAAGGTACCGCTTCATATCCCCACCAGAAAATGTCATTCTAATGCGAGTCTTTTTGTAACTAAGGGGTTATTATTCACTCCAGATGTGTGGGGAAACAAACGGGACAAGTATGGGGCGTACCTGATCGACCGCAGCCCCGAATACTTTGAACCGATTCTGAACTATTTGAGACACGGTCAGCTCATTGTCAATGAAGGAATAAATATACGAGGTGAGCTTCTTCGATTTTCCTCCACCACTTAGTCATTTTGTTGCCTGCGACCCGCAGTCCGGCGGCATGACGAGTCATACGTGTTTTCCAGGAGTCTTGGAGGAGGCTCGGTTCTTTGGAATTGAGCAACTGGCTGAACAGCTGGAAGTTCTACTCAAGGTATTGTGAATAACATAATCACTCCCCTTTGATTTCCCCCCCCCCTCCCTTCCACTTACCACTTCTTACCATTTAAACAGAACTCACAGCCACCTGAGGACCACTCCCCCATCTCCCGTAAGGAGTTTGTTCGTTTTCTCCTGGCGACCTCCACCAAGTCGGAGCTCCGCTGTCAGGTGACGCCAGCTGAAGAGGTTTCGTCTCTCGCTCGCTGTCTGAAAAGAACATTTATAACCAACCGCTCTTGTTGTTTGCAGGGTCTTAACTTCAGTGGTGCCGATTTGTCCCGACTTGACCTGCGCTACATCAACTTCAAGATGGCTAACCTCAGCCGCTGCAATCTGACGCACGCTAATCTGTGCTGCTCCAATCTGGAGCGGGCCGACCTCTCTGGAGCCAACATAGATGTAAGTGTTCTTTTTGTTTTGTTTTTTCTTCCATAACTTTTTACAGCTGATTTTGACAAAATTTGTGCTTTTACTTTTTTTTTTTTTTTGAAGGGTGCTAATCTGCAAGGAGTCAAGATGCTCTGCTGCAACGCCGAGGGAGCTTCTCTTAAAGGGTGCAACTTTGAAGACCCGTCTGGATTAAAGGCCAATCTTGAAGGCGAGCTCTCCGCAGATGTTCGACCGAAAGACTCGAATACATTTGTCCACGTCTGTCGTCTCATTTCGACTCTTTTTTGATTTTCACGGCCAGGTGCGAATCTGAAAGGAGTCGACATGGAAGGAAGCCAGATGACCGGCGTCAACCTGCGTGTGGCCACCCTGAAAAACGCTAAGCTGAAGAACTGCAACCTGCGGGGGGCCACTTTAGCGGGGACGGATCTGGAGGTAGAGTAAAGGCCGTCAGAGGAGGATTATCTGTTAAGAGCAGCTGAGTCAGAGGGCAAGCTTTGAGATGACCTTTTTTTTTTTGTTTTTAAAAAAAAGGTCGAAATTAAATAATTACAATGTAACTCATCTGCAGGCCACCTTTAACAGGCTACACACAGCATGGAGGGGAATAGAAAGCTTTATCATTGATAATGAAAAAAACAACTGCAAGGTCACAACAAATCCAGACTTAAAAAAAAACATTATTTTGAGACAGAACAACCTTTAACATCTCTTATTGGGTGAATTTAAAATGCATCCAAAATACAAGTTAAAATATTGAAATCCAGGAAACTACAAATAATACAGTGAAACAATATTAAAGAAAATGTGAGTTTTTGTGTTTAGTTTTGCTCAGTATTGAATACAAATCACAACAACGATATGAAAGTTTCCTCCACAAACAACATTTCACACAAGTATAAAGACCAGGGCAAAAAATTACAACATGTTGTATGAAATTGTGAAGTAAGTCGTTATGATTTATCTGTCTGGTGGTATGACCGTGTTTGTCACTTTAGATTTTAGAAGCAGAAACACAAGTTAAATATTTATAAGTTGTCAGGATAACAGTATATAAGGTAGAATTTTTTGCCAGCTCAGATTTGCCTTCACCAAACCAGATGTGTGTCTCGAGATAATGTACTTAGAAGAAAATATTTGGAAAGGTTTTTAAGATCAGCCTTAGTTTTACCTTTTAGCACAGACATTTTTTCATCAGAAGAAACAAATGGGTTTCATGAGCAACAAATTATAGCAAACAGCAGCAGCAGAAATAAAAGTGACCCCAGAATAGATCCCTGTGGGAGATCACATCTTATAGTAACAAATGTGGCTTTGTTAATTGGTAATATAATTATAAAGTCATTTGTAAGTTCTTTCAAAAAAGTCAAGCAACTGTGTCAGAAGCTTGAGATCAATGTAGAAAAAAAAATCCTATCACAACTTGATGCATTCCTGATTTTTATCAGCCGACACAAACACATCAGTTTCTACGATGTTTTATCTGTTTAGGGTTAATGCAAGACAGGGAGAAACTTCTGAAAAGTAGGAAGAAATCTAAAATAACGTTATTTTCTAGACTTAATGTTATGGCTGAATAATGTTTGAACAGTGTTTTGATTGAGCTCCTGAATAAGCCATAAGCAGTCATGTGAACTTGTTTCCTAGCCTTAGAGGTAATAGAGAAGGAAGTGACACCTGTTAGATTGTGTCCTGATCTGCTCAGTGTTTTAACACCTCACCTCTCCTTCGTGTTTCGCCCTTTCTCGATGCAGAACTGCGACTTGTCCGGCTGCGATCTGCAGGAAGCCAACCTGAGGGGCTCCAACGTGAAGGGGGCCATTTTTGAGGAGATGCTGACCCCTCTGCACATGTCGCAGAGCGTCAGATAACTCGCCCGTAGAACCAAGCTCTCTCTTTCTCTCTCTCTCCGTGTCATTTCTCTCCACTCTCCGTGGGTCATACCACACATTCCTCTGGCTTTACCTGTCCTGCGTCGCGGGTAAACGGCATGCACGGCTCCCTGGCGTTCCGACAATATTAGACTAGCTTTAAATACCTTGCACTATAAGAAGTTGCCAGGGTTAACGGCGCATGTTTCCTCAACATCCTGCTGCTGCATTTATCACCAAAACCTAAGTAGTCTTCCTCGCGCGTCGCGTCCACGCAGTCCAGTGATTCCGCTTGCTGTTACGTGTGTCATATTTATCTCGTTTCACTTAACGTGTTACTAGGAGTTCGAGTCAGATTACATGTGAGCAGGAATAAAAAAAAGTCTGAGCTTCACCGAATGCTGCAGTAGCAACAACAGAAGGGGTTGCTACACCAATTTACTGTGTCCGTGCGCAAAGGATGTCTCCTTGAAATATTGAACTTTACGTTGCTGGATTATCAAGCCAAAGCCATACAGCCCAGCAGGCTTTAGTCTGAGAGGCTGAAACCGCTGTTAGTGCGCCGCAAAACTGCTGCAGCTTGAATATGCAAAGCGTCGCGTAGAGCTGTAACGTTTCTCAATGTTGGTGTTTGTTTGTTTGTTTGTTTGTTTTAGTGCTCCGTGAATCTACCTCCTCTACCATTCCTGTGTGTAAGCCTCCCACAGTTTTGCATGCTTGTGAGTGTCGCATGGCTTGTCAAATCGGATTGTAGCGCTCCGTATCCTCCGTTTAACCTTTGCGCTTAATCACACTTTGAACCTGTTTTGCACATGTCCACGTTTCCTAGTTACGCTGTGTAACCTGCTCGCCAAACGTCTCGGTGCTTTACCTTCGTATAATAATGACGTAAACGTAAAACAAAATCCAGTGCTTCCAAAGCTTCGCGCAGGAGGGCAGCTGGGATGTCGTGCTCTTTGTTTCGTGAGATTTCTCGCCTCACTTCCAGGTGGTCCGGTGTCCGTTATTATGCATGTATGAAGACCCCCCCGCCTTCACCTCCTTTGTTTGTTGGAAGACCGGCAGAGTTTCTCCGGCTGCTGCGGCTCCAAGCTGCTCTGATGCAATACTACAAGCGTTCACACGGCCAGACCGCAGGTACCACAGCCTCTCAGAATGAATAATGAAGGCAATCATGTTGTGTATTTATAACTTGAGAGGTCGAGTCAATGGAAGAGCCGTGGTTATTTATTTTTAATACATCTCATCGAATGCAACGTAGGCCAGGTTTGGGTGTTGGATTGTAGTTATCTCCTTTCATTGCACTCAGCCATGGGAATATTTCCATGAATGACTGTTATAAATAAACTGCTACAAAGAGGAAAATGTGCTTGTTTTCTGTTATTGGGTCACGTGGTTGTAGTCATTAACGTGCATTCATAAGTAATTGTAAGAAGGATTTAGGAGCCCTTAATTCAATAAAAAAATACTTTATTAATCCCAAAAGGAAATGAAATGTTGCTGTAACTTATCCAAGAATTGAAGGTAGACTGAGAGCTGTGAGCAGGAAGGATCTCCTGTAGCAGTCTGTGTTACAGTGGCACTGAATAAACCTCTGGATTTGACTGGAGTATTCATATCCTTTAAATTTTGTTTTTCACATTAGAACTAAAAACTTCACTCGTTTTTTTTCCCTTCCAACTTCTACAAGTAAAATTAAAAAAGCTAATACATCCCCTATTCTGATGCCTCTAAATAAAGTTTAACACAACCAGACACACGATTATCAAATGTCAGTTCAACGTTTGATTATTGTTGTGACATTAACTCATAAAACATTCCGAAAGATTTCTGTGTTGTAATACCAAGTATTGACACTCCCTCAATTCTTTCCCATTCTGTCTTAGAGACCAGCATACAATTAGCATTTATCAGCAAAGAAGTAGCTACGTCCGCATCTTTTATGGGAAAATCTGTAGGTAGGATGACTACTGAATGCGCACACCACAAATCTGATCAGTACAGACAAGAGTCCAAAGGAAAACGAATGGATTATTATCGTATTGCACAAGTCGTGTAGGAGGGAATAGTGGGGTTGAGGAAGAAGGTCAAATTAATCCTGAAGTTCTGACCCAGAGGGGCACAAATGCACAACACACTTCTCAGATATTTACTGTAGACAGTTTTATCAAGTTGGGATTTTTTTTTATTTATTGAATAAAAATTCAATAGAGTTTTTGCTGCTACAACACAACAAAGTGAATAATGTTTGAAGAAAATTTGCAAAACCTTTTATCAAGGAAAGAGCTTCCTGTTTGTGGAACACTTTGTGACTCGCTATTTTATTGAAAGAAAAAACTAAATAAATGAAATGCATTGTGTAACCTGCTGAACCGCTCTGCGGGGTGCCAGTCATATCTGGTGTTGCTCAAGCCCACTTTGCAGCCTCCCTGTTGTGAAGTCATCGCAGCAACAAAGCAGAAGAGCCTTATATAAAGCCCAGTGTGCAGCATTCGCTCAACAGGCCGTGTTGGAGGAGCTGCTCGACTTCTGGACAAAAGGTAACGTCCTTACAGCGGCGAGGAGAAGTGACCAAGTAGGGAAAAGTAAAAAGAAAAGATTGTGTAGAATAAAGAAGTTTTATTATTTCTCTCTGTCAGAATGGCTGTACGAACACTGACTCTGTGGCTCCTCCTGGTGGGGACGGTGCTGTCGCTTGGCAGCGGGCAGCACTGGTCATTCGGGCTGAGCCCAGGTGGGAAGAGGGAACTGGACAGTTACCCAAACACGCTGGACAGCGTAAGCACCTCAGCACTTATTCTAAACATTGACTTTTCAGTCATTTTTGTCGACTTTCTCCTTGTATTTTCTCTCCTGTAACAGATTTTTGAAGGTTTTGCTCACATGGCTGCGCCTCGCAATGTTCTGGGCTGTGCTGAGGAGTCGCTGCCTGCCAAAATCTACAGAATGAAAGGACTTCTCGTGAGATGTGGACTCCTGTGTTCTTGTGTTTTTCACAAGTAGGCCAAGTCTGAGCTCTGTTGCTAATATTTTTCTTTTCTTCTTTCAGGGGAGCATGTCTGAGAGGGAACACGGACACCAACCGTTCGAAAAATGATGTCTGATGTGTTTTTATGTGTTTAATTCAAATGTCATTAGTTGAGTCATAGCGTGGATTCAGGTTCACAACTTATGAATAAAAGTTGCTCAATCTTTTTTGCTTCACTCTGTTACATTCTTGGGGATTTTGTTTCTTTTGCCAAAACAACAAAAAAAATATTAACCAAAAGCAAAACATTATTTTTGTTCCCTTTTCCTCTCTTTTACCGTTGCCTAAACTCTCTGAAGTATGAACCTCGGTAATGAAAAACAAGATTCTTCATCACTCAGACTGCAAAAATAAATTGGGATCCAAATTCACCCGGGCATTCGTGTCGTTTGATTTGTATTTTAAAAAAAAAAATCTGAGAAGTTCATCATCCTGAAAAGTAAGCTTTGCTATTAAACTGAGATGCGGAGAAATTCAAACTATACCAAAATATCAGGACTTGTTTTTCCCTTATAGCCCACCTTGTATTTACACTCCTTGAACATTTCCAAGATGCGACGACAGCAAACTTGAACATTTTTAACTAGAATTTTATTTGACTTCTCAACACAGAATGACTTTATTGTATAAATGGCTGCATGTTTAGGTGAACCGCTTCCTCAAATCTTTTGCAACCTTTTGACAGGTTTTCTTCTACTTTTGCCCTGTGTTTAGCTCCATAAATATTCCCGCCCGTTTCCTGCTGAAGAGAGGCGTCTGGGGACACCATGTAGATGTTTCACCATGTGGATGATGTGTTCAGGGTGATGTCCACTGTTTGTTTTAAAGTATACACATCACTGTTTGAAATTACATTCATAGCCCACTACACGGTTATAACAACTGGCAACATTGTGTGATGCATGGCTATGAAATGTCCAGTCGATAGATCATTCCTCCTGAGCTGTAGATCTATGCAGCTTCTCCAGGGTTACTGCCTGCTTCTCTGATTAATTCTCTTCTTGCTAAGCCTGTCAGTTTAGGTGGACAGGAATTTCTTGATAAACTTGCAGAGCTCTGTCAGATGTTTAGCATCCAGGATTTTGTTTTATGGCCTGACTTTGCTTTAAACTTTCCCATGATGTACACCTGACCCATCTGTTGTGTTCCTTGGCCTTCATGAAGCTGCTTCATCCTCTAATGATGTACATCATTAATACATCTTTCTTACACTGGGATAAAAGTACCCACATTTATGCTCCAGTTACCAGTTAGATAACTTCAGAAAGCTGGAGTGACTTTTATTTAAGGGTATTAGAGTAAAGAGGTCCAAATAGAAAATAAATTTGGAATTTTATGTGCAAATGATGCATTGATAATTTGTGTTGGAAATATTCTAAGTTTACTACATGAGAAAACATCAGGAAATTCAAGGGATGTGAAAGGTTTTGCAAAATACTGTAATTAGTCCTGTTTGCTAAATTTGATTCTTTAAGGTCCACCGTGATCCTGGATCAATTAAAACCGTAGTACGTATTTTTGTTTGTTTGTTTTTTTAGTGCAATCTTTGCAAAATAAACAAATAAAAAGATACCCAAGGTGTGTATGATGCAGTGCACAATGCACAGGTCATCAAGAAGAACTGTGAACATTTGTGAAATGACCCTTTATTTTGAAATCCATAGAAACAACTGGCTGTAATGCTCCGTTTGCTACCACCAGAGGGCACTAGAAATCAACAGAAAACGTTTTACTGAATTGTATAATCCTTCACTGTCACACTGGGCCTGTTTCATTCAGTATGCAGCAGAATTTTGTCGAATCGCTTTGATCTTTGTTACCTCTGCTCCAGATTTGAGACTCCATCATATTACGCCAGCGGCGTGATTGTATTTTATTTTTTCATGTATTCATTGTGTTAATTGCTAAAGATAAAATGGTCCGAATGCCATTTTATTTACATGCTGCCTGCTTTTGTTAATTCACCTACTATCCCCTGCAAAATATTAAGCTGTTTTATTAAGACTGGATAATCAACACTGCAATTATCCGAGGCAGGCGACATGTGTGTTTGCCAACATTAAATTTAAACAAACCGAGCCAGAGATCGAAGTTTATTCATCATGGCGCTTTCACTGTGGAATAACAGCCTGTAATATCCTGCTGACAAGCAAATGGGCTGAGCACAGCCTTATCTTCAATGCAAAGTGTGTGTTTTTTTTTCCTTTTTTCAAATTAGTTCAATCCATCTGTCACTCGGGCATTACTTAGCAAACACACGGCAACAAAACTAATAAAAAAACGTTTCAGTTGGTCTCATATTGCAGATGAGACTAAACCAACTTTCACTTAACACAGACTCAACACCAAATTAATGCTTTATTAGCATTCAGTATGTGAGAAGCAGCAGCAGAATGTAAATGATTTACATAAGATCAATGCCATCATGGACAATGGGTCTGTGCCAATCCACTTTTCTGTTTTTAATCAGAGGCATACAGCAATCGTCGCCCTGCGGCTAATCTGAAATATTAAATCGTTCAAAGGAAAGTAATGTGCAACGATCAGGGCTGAGGACACACACACACCCACACACACACACACACACACACACTGCTGAGCACAGGCTCCCACTGCTGCAAAGTCCAATAATTACTTCTAATTTGTCTCACTCAGACCAGTCAGACGCATTTAACTAATCAGAGTTTCAGTACATAGACTTGTTTCTTTTCAACATGGTAGACTTCCACACTAATAAAATAAGCTGTTAAAAATTCACCGTTAAAATCAGTGGAGCAATTTATACGCTTTCACACCGAGAATATTTTGATCAAATTACAGCCAGTTTTAAAATGTAATTAGTGCTGTGAGCATCTTCTTCGTATTAAATTAAAAACAGAGACAAAACAAAATATCATTAGACTTTGATTACGGGATAAAACATTACTGAAATATAAGCTGAGTTTTTATAGCTAACTAGGTTGAATGTTGCCTTTTTCCATACAAATCAGAGCTAAAACCTGACTCAGTGTTAAGAAGCTAAGTTAGCTAAAGAGTTGACTTTAGCAAATGTGTTCAATAACAAACTAACCCTGGATAGAAACTCTTAATTTTTGGTCCAAATCAGAAACTTTGTCAATTACTAATCTTAGGTCGGTTCTTTAAGTTTCTATAGATTCCTAATACAATCCACACATGCGCAACAACATTTCTGCCAAAAAAGATAAGGTAAAAGCCTAGCAGGAAGTCATAACTATGACTTTAAGTCATAATTAAAATAGTGAAATAGTTACTGTTATCTTTAGAATATGTAGAACAAATGAGATCAAGTGTTTCACTGAAGCGACATAATCAGTTATCTGTAATAAAAATGTTTAATGTAGGATTTTGCCAGAATTTAACCATCATTAATGTTTACAGATATTTACAATAACATTTATTTGATTAAAATTGTAACATTTATTTGCAAATGAAAGGAAAAAAATGCATATACATAGCAGCTTAGTAACAAGTTTGACTTTAGCAATAGCGCTGTCGCTACACTAGCTAACGCTGGATAGAAACTTAAAACTCTTCCTCCAACACAGAACCTTTGCTAACCGAAAGACCTTTGGCAGGTCTTAAACTTTACAATGTTTAAACATTAAATATACAAATTGATATGCTTTAAAGAAATTCTTAGACCAAAAAGCCTCCAAACTTCCAAAGACAGTTTCACGTTAGCAAACTAGCGAAAGATTTATGCGTTAATGATTATTCTTTCTATTCTTTACCCAGACATGACAGTTCTTAATTTGTGATAAATTGTTATATTTACTCATAATGTAGCACATATAAGTGTATCAACCTTACCATTCTCTGCAGAAGACGGCGGATAAGAATAATGGCTGACTGAGCCAACATCTTCACTTAAATTCTGAACAAAATATTAGGATTGGATAGGATAGGCATGTTTAAATATTTATAACTGAAAATATGCCCAAAGATTTTATGATGTACATTTGTGTAAATGAATCTGCATTGTCTGACATTACAAAAAACAACAAAAAATAGCAACAACATAAAACAAGAATTTATTTTTCTGTGGATTTGTAGATTTTGGGATTGTATTGCCCCAAGCCTGGTTGTTGTAGTGTCATTCAGATATGACACTTAAAGTAGTAAAACAATAAAAGCAACAAACTGAAGTGAACTGTCCGTGTCTGATCTTCAGAAAAGGGGAAGCACCTGACACAAGGCGGGACTGCTGTTCAAGAGAGTGATTTTATCAGCTTGTTTAACTGACTCATAAATGAGCAAAGATAAATAAATTTAAAAAAAACAAGAATTAAAATAATGAATGTTTTGCTTGCTAGAACCAAAAATGATTACTTTGGGATCAGACGTTAACACAATTTTTCAAATTTAACATCCTTGTGCTAACAATAAAAAAGAACATGAAAATACTTTTTTTTCATTAGAAAAGCAGGCAAATTAAAAATGCTTAAAACAACAGCTTGCGCACATCTCCAGCCAACTAGTTCATGTTGTTCCTGCGATCTGGTGAGATTGCTTATATGAGAATTTCTCACTAAATTAAAAGGGAGCCAAGATGCTAATCTTTCTGGAACTGCTCCACCGACGAGGAGAGTCTGGCCCGGTGGACTCATTAGGGGACTGTCTCCAGCTGAGTTTCATTTCACAGAGCAGTAAAATGCTTCGGGCCTGGTTACAGTGGCGAAGAAAACAAGAAAAGCACAAGACGACAAAACTCAAAGCTCCACTCATTGACGAGTGGCTCTGAAGCATGACGGCACCTCCGGTATCTTGAGTGCTTTGTTCGTCACTAAACCAGAACAGAGACAGGTGAGAGGGCCGAACAGAGGAGGCTGGAGTCTGACTGCAGAAGGTCAATCCAGGCCAAGACAGCGGAAGCGTACGCTTAATTGTGCTGACAAGGACTGATGAGAGCTCTCCTACAGGATGAACTTCCTTTATAAAACAACCTGCGGTTGTGCCTTTTATTACGCACACTCACAAATCATAAAAACGAAGCCCTGTGCGGTAAGCGAAAACATTTCCCTTTTTGTTCCGTCTCAGTTGTTTGTCTCTGCTGTGGCGCCAATCTCACATAAACCAAAAAATATAGTTCACGTGAGACGTCCTCGTGCCAATATTTATCATCATTTCCAATGAATCTCCTTTACATCTCTAATCTAAACATCTATAGCACTGAAAGGGACGATTGGTGTTTCCAACTCTACATGCGTGTCTGAAAGGTTCGTCACCACAGATGTCCCCCTGAATAATGCAAACTCAAACAGCACACTTAGCTTGACCTCAGACACAGCTTGAAATATTCATTTTGTGAAAAGACGATTTATATCTTGTGCACACATGGGTCTGCATTAGGCTGTAATAATGATCAGATGCTAACAGGATGGCAGATAAATACACCAACTTCATGTTCTCTTTCAGTTAATCAGTAATGATTCAAACTTTACACCACATGCATGTGTTTTTCCTTTGTTTATATAAGACTAAATCCTGCCATCAAACTTTAATTTGATCAAAAACAGCTGCATCCGCTTTATCCAGGAGACAAACTTTAGTGGTTTGTCTGAGTTGTGTGTCTAGATGGTAAAACTTCTAGCAGCATTTAAAGGATATAAAATGGGGACGTTTATGCAGCATTCAAACGTTCAATGTCCTCTTTTTAACTTTTCAATCAGCACCTTAAAATAACACGTTAACTACCCTTTTTAATTTCCTATTTTATAGAAATAATTGGCTTTCGTACAAATTTATGAACCGCAATGTTAGCTATGCAAATGGATCAGCTGTTGAAAGTGTTTAATAAAATATATAAATCTATTGAAAACATTCAAATTCCAACATAAAGTAGACCACAATTGTGGCAGGAAAATGAGACATTATTTTAATTTTTTTAAAGACTTCTAAGTAGAGATCTGACTGTGTGTCAAGCATTTGCATGCACTGCTTTTACTCTGACAGAGCCTATAAAACCCAATTGCCTTCAGAAGAGACATTTTTACATTAGTAAACACAACTGCTAGTATAAATCTGGCTGTTTTGCGAAGCCCTCGAACATTAGTTGGAGAACATTCGTCAACAAACAGCATTATGAAGATCCTGAAGGAACACGGCAGACAGGTCAGGGATAAGGTTGTGAAGACGTTTATGGTCAGACTGGGTGATAAAACAATATTTCAAACTTTGGACTGAGCTTTACTCTATCATCCAAAAATGAAAAGAGTATGACGCAACTGCAACCCTCCCAAAAGATGGCTGAAAAGGAGGTGGCGTAAAGTCGCATGGTGACACGAGGCTTGTAGAAATCACAGCAAACGTGGCAGAATGTGTGCTGGTCAGATGAATCAAAACAGTATTTCTTTGATTATATGCAAAATACTATGTGGCAGAAAGCTAAAATTGTGCATCGTTCCTACAGGAAAACATAATGGTGGCTGGGAAAGGAAGGGACAGGGAAGTTGGTCAGGGTTGACGGGAATTAAAAAGGGGCTAAACACCGAAAAGACCTGAAAGGAAATCTGTTAAAGGTTGAAAAACATTTGAAGCTGGGCTAGAGGGTTACCTACCACAACCCTAAACATAGATGCAATAGTATGGCCAAGATTTAAACATATTCATGTGTTAGAACGGCCCAATCAAATCATGTATGCTGTTTCTCATTTCACAATTATGCACTATTTTGTCTTGGTCTAACATGTAAAATCCAAATAAAATACATTGAAGTTTGGGTAGGGAAAAAAGCGCCTACAAACACTTTTTGTACATTTAAAACCACAATTTGGATTTAAGGCCCAGATATTTTTAAAATAACTTTTAAGTCTCAAGTATGGGTGCAATAATTGGAAATGTCAGGTTAAAACATGATGTAATGAAGTTTATTGTTTCAATGTAACATATAGCTCTAACCCAAATATTACAACACAGGCTTAATCATTAAAGATAATGTATACAATTTAATGCGATTAAAAATGCACAAAGTGTCTAACAGAAGGTCCACCAAGAGATATTTGCTAGGCTACAAAGTGCTCTTTACTTTAGACCACACCATAAACTGTAACTCTGTCATGTGATATATATACAGCAGAAGAGACCTGCTCTGACAAACTCCTTTACTGTCACTTTTATTTTGTTTTATTGCAGCTGATATACGATTGCTGTACGGCACACTTTATGGCACACACTATCCCACACATATATACAGACCCGAGTCCAGAGCCCGGCTGACATCACTAGACGTACGCTGCTCCGGCCGAGGTTATCTGAGAACCACTGTTACAGCACTGGTGGTGATTTTAGATAATGACAAAAGCATTAAGACGGTGCAAGTAAATCGACTGAATGAGCGCCTAAAGCCACATCTAAAGCATTAATATTGTCTCTTTCAGCTGCGTGATAAGTTTCTCGATTGATAATCATTAACACGTCACAGTTCACAATCCCCTTAATTTTTTCTATCAGTGCTATTAACATAAAGCAGCTGAACTGAAGAGAACATTTGCTTTGTTTTCTCCAGCACTCGCTGGTTGTTAAGCACATTTACAGCAGGATAAAGACAGGAAGAAGTCCTCTGAAAACTGCAGACTTCAGAATAGATGTTAGAACGTTACAGAAAAGACATGTTCAGGAGTTTAAAAGGCCCTTACAGTACATGTTGTCCAGCAGCGGTTCAACCTTTGAACCGTTTGTTATCTACTTCCTCTTCAGTGGGAACCCTCTTTAAATCAAGACAGCTGTGTCAGGCCAACAACATGTCAATACTTTGCTTTTCACTGTTGCTTCATAGATTTTCACTTTGCAAATGGTGAACTTTCTTCAAAATCAACAAAGAGAAACCCTCAAAAAGTCCAAGCGATCTAGTAGTCTTCTACAAGATCTTTTCCATTTCCTTGGGGAATGTTTTATGAGTTTATAGTGATTGATCCATTGCTGAAGACTGACCCTTTGGTGACCTCTGTGCTAACAGTAGACAGTGGGACGATTTCGTACCTATCCACCGGCCCCCAGCAGCGACAGCGCAATACAGTGGACTTAAGCTGCTTCTGGAAGTTGCTGTTGAGGAACCCATAAATGATCGGGTTGACGCAAGTGGAGACCATCGCTGCGAGGTGGCAGAAAGAAAAGATGACGTCATGGCCGCAAGATGGGATGGCCTCGTGGTTCCAGTCAAACACCGTGTTGAAGATGTTGAGCGGGAGCCAAGAGAGGGCGAAGGCCACCACGATGGAGATCAGCATAGCGTTGATCCTTGTGGAGCCCTTGTTCTTCTTCTGACTCGCATTCCTGCCACGCTCCACCATGTCCTTCCTCCTCCTCAGGCGCAGGTAGACGTGCAGGTAGCAGACCAAGATGAGGGTGAGAGGAAGCAGGTACTGGAAGACAAGCAGGGAGGTGGTGTACGCGCGGCGCTTTGGAATGGACGGCCACAGCTCCATGCAAATGAGGTGGTCGCTGACAGGGATGGGGAGGCTCAGGTTCTGGAAAGGCAAGGTAAGTACACTGTACTTTAGGAAAGGCACAGATATTAGGCAGGCCACGATCCAGGTGACGGCCACTGCCACGTGGGACTGGCTCACCAGTGGTTTCCATCCAGTCGGGTGGACGATGAGCTGGTAGCGCTCCAAGGCAATGAGGACGAGGGAGAAGATGGAGACAGTAACTGAAATGCACTGGACGAAGGGCGTGAGCTTGCACAGTGTATCGCCGAGGATCCACTGGTCCATCAGTGTGTAGATGATGGTGACTGGGAGGCATATAATGCACATAAGAATATCAGAGCAAGACAGGTTGACAATGAAGATGTTGGTAACGTTTTGCATCTCCTTGTGCCGCATGATGACAAAAACCAAGCAGGAGTTTCCGATGAGGCCCACCGCCATCACTATGCTGTAAGCGATGATGAGGAAAGTGGTCCCGCTCACTGAGAGCGAGCAGTCCTCTGTGGACTCCCATGGTATCTCTCTCCACAAGGCCTGGTTGTGATTGGTGTTGTGCTGCAGCTCCATGATGTTTCTTGGCTCCCGTCAAAAAAAGAAGACTGGATGAATTCACTTCGTCACACCTGCTGTTATAACGTCATAAATTTTATTTTTACATTTCAGTGTTTTGTGATCCATAGTTCCGGGTTCATGTTTGTCTTCTTTTTTGTGGCCTAAAGAAAGAAAGAAAAAAGTTGATTTGAAACAAATTGCATTTGAAAGGGAGTGAATTTAGGTCTAAGCAGTGAAATCAATTAAATTAATTGCTTTTTGGGGGGCCTAAGCATACCCTGAAAACTCACCAAACTGTGCATAAAATTCACCCTCTATACAAATTATTATATTTCAATTGAATCAAAGTGGATGGAGCCAAATGGTTCAATGTTGTCCTGCTTAATCTAGACATTTGAAATATTATTACAGAGATAAGATAATCAAAACGTCTCCTGGAACCGTTTCCTACAACCAATATGAAGTTGGCCATTTTGGTTTGAAAGGTCCTTCTTAAGGGTTTTGGTGATTTTACACTAGTCAAACTTTGACCATCTAGGGATTTTGGAGGCATTGGCTTCAAATGTGATCAAATACAAACATTTTGAGAGAGAGGGTCTCAAATATTAGTGAATTTTAACTAGTCACATGCAGCTGTGCTCCCTAACTCTGTAAATACACAGAGTTCACTGTAATAGTTTATTAGACCTGCACAGTAATTGGAGAACCTAAAATTGCAATGATTGTCTTAATTGTGATTAACACTTTTCTCACTCTGCCTTTTCTCCTACATCATAAAGTTCTCTCTACAATTCTTGAGCTTTAGCATCTTGGTCACTAAAGCTGCTGTGGACACAGTAACAAGGAAAGTCAGCACTACTGGTCAAACACATTACCAACAAACTGTTATAAGACCAAAACATGATCTATTACGTAGAACCAACATTGCCAATATTTTTGGGTCGAGATTCAAGATATTGTATTTTTAATACAACTTAAAATGAAGAAAAAAAACGAGATTTTCTCTATGCATCAAAACACATATTCCTAACCTTTATCTGAATTTTACAAAGCGTCAAAAAAGTGCATTAAAGAACATAATGTTGACAGGTTTTTATGGACTGGAAATTGTGAGTTCTTAATTTTAATGCAATGATTGAATAGAGTTGGAAAAAAATCTGATTTTTCAGCAATTGACTTGCTAGTCACCATTCAGCAAAATAAAGGAAAATCGGTCCTATTAGCAAGTGCATTGGTGCATCTCTAGGTACAACACTTATTTTATTGTACATGGAGTAGTGTGGGTAAAATAGACACCATTCAGTGCAATGAACACTTGAAAACTACCTCTAAGTGTAACAGGTGTTTCTTCTGAAGTATTGCCAGCAAATCAAAACACACATAAATTTACTACATGTTGTAGTAACAATTGATGCATACATAACTTTGTAATAATTGTATTGATCAATGTGATATAATATTTTGGCAGCAGGATTTTTTTAAGCAATGAGCTGGTGTGATTCATTTTGTCTCGATACCAAGATATCCTCATATTTCTACTCAGGGTTATCAAAGAGTGACTATTTCATACTGTGACTCAGCTGCTACTATGCATTTCAGGGACAAATTTCACTTTGTGCACATTGGCAGTGGATTCACTATTAGAATAATGGGAACTCTGTGATGGACATTAACAATGTATGTATGCAGATATGAGGCTGTGAGGGGAAACACAGATTTTCTCTCTCCTCTTGAGTGCAGACTGTAAGAATAACTGATGCACTCATGGAAGATTATGAAGAAAGAAAAACAAAACAAAAGAAATAGATTTTGCAGCAGTGCTATAATAGCTCGCTGATTTCCATTTCCATCACAATAAAGGGGATAATCATTGCACTTTCATTGACAATCATTTCCTATTGCTGTGTTCTTTCCTTTTGACGGCGAGAATCTATTTTCTATCTCCCCCATAAAGAACAATGTTCCCAGTGTCAGTAGCAACACATGGTCTTTACAGGCACCCACTGTATAAATTAATGTAGTGGAACACATCGCAGAAATACAGTCCGGTTTCATTAAACCAGGACTAAGAGCATCTGATTATTGTGCACAGATATCTTTATTTGTGTGCACATTTCTAAGAGTGGATGCACAGCCCTAAAATCATTACTGATTAGCTGATACGATCTGCCCATGGCTCCATTCCCCCAGAATATTAGTTTTGCAACACAGCTATGCAAACAGAATTATATCTGCGGGATTTATCATATTTAACAGATGATTCCTTAACAATGATAAATGTTGACAGGTGGGACATTATTGGCTTGTGGCCGTCTCTGTTATGAGCTGTAATGACCTATTAGGATGTGCTGTTTCATTTGTGGTGATTAGCCTGAGTGTTCCTCATCAAAGGAGCACAAGCACAAAACAAGTTCAAGTGCAATTTAAAATCCTTTCCTCCCAAAGAAGCCCAAAATCAATTAAAAAAAAATACAAAATAAAATCTGGAGCTTAACCCGGACAGATTTCTGCTTGCTTGTGCGGCTGGTACTTGGACAAGGCAGCCTTGATGCTGATTATTTATAGCAGAATTTGTTCATTTAAAGTGATGCAGTGCTGTGTGTTGTGTCTGCTGCCAGAGACAAGCAAGGAAATTTTCAAAAGCAATCACTGTGAAGCTTAAAAGAGATTGCACCCTTAACGGCACAAGTGATTTGCAATTTTTATAAAGGAATTAAACCTGATAGTGGAAAAAAAACATTAATACATAGATGCATTTAGTTTGATGTATTTTTAAAAGATTTTTAAGAATACATCAAGAAATGGAATAAATAAATAAAAACACCTCAGAGATACATGAAAAGATGAATAGAGAGGAAAGTGTTGCATGTGTGACCTACCCGCTGTCCTGGATCCGCGGTCCGTCTGCAGCAGTGTGGCGGACCTTTTAAAGCTCCGGGGCAGGTAGGGGGGGGGGACACTCCTTAGTCCAGGAGGAGACGCAACACTGTTTCCACTCAGGGACCTGATGAATGGTCACTGAATGGGAGCCACTTGCACTTTTAGCGAGCTTTGTGGAGAACAATGTGACCAGAAGGGAAAACAAAGAAAAGAGGTAAATATGTGTGCACCCGGGGGGGGAAAGAAGTCCTAAAAGCTTTGCGGTGATATATTAGAAACAGATTCAAAGCGCTTCTAAACCAGTATTAAAATGCTCAGTTATCATATTCGCAAACGAAATAATGCCATTCTTACCGCAGTCCTGTCCTGTGGGACTCTGCTGAGCTCCAGGTGAGTTGTGTCGCTGGAGCAGGAGTTGTTCGTCCTGCCAGGATCCCGGACAGGAGCAGAGGTTTCTCTTAAAGCGCCCTCATCGCGCCTCAGACTCTGACTGACTGGGAACATCTTACATAATAACTTCTGCGAGGCTCGCACGCGCGCGCCAACGCGCGAGCACCCGGGTCGCAGCAGCAGCAGCAGCAGCAACAGTCTCTCCCCGGCTTGCGCGCGCGCACGTACACAACACGAGGCCAATGAGGAAATTGACTTGTGTGAAATTTGCAGGCTGAGCATGATGGGCTTCACCCACCTGAAGCTCGGAAAGGCGACATTAGAGAAAAGGGACCGAGGTCAACGATGAGCCCGAGTGGGAAGGTTCTCGATCTACAGCTAATGTAATATTTATATAGGGCTTTAGTGTAGCTGCAGCAAGCTGTGAAAACTACCTCCTCCAGTACCTTCCAGACATTTTAAATGCCCTCCCACATACATTTTAAAATACCTTATT
This sequence comes from Micropoecilia bifurca, assembly GCA_903067075.1. Lineage (NCBI taxonomy): Eukaryota > Metazoa > Chordata > Actinopteri > Cyprinodontiformes > Poeciliidae > Micropoecilia > Micropoecilia bifurca. Next base: position 32,403 of record CAEGAF010132261.1, read on the forward strand.
GATCCTAATCAATATATAAGTAAATATATACGCACATGATCTGTATATTTCTCTATAAAATCGTTAAGCAACCCTTCACTGCAGCACACGAAGCTTTTCTAACTATGTATTTCTATCTATTTAGATATACCTATCTGTCCATCCATTGTGTATGATGTTTGATGAAGAACGCTCCAGCTGGATAGTGGACTCAGAGTAAATAGTGCACTATTATGTCTATAAGGAATGGAGTCATAATAATAAACGTGACGACAGCAGCTATTAAATGTCAGATTAATTATTTTAAAGCATCCTAATTCTACAAACGGTTTGCAACAATTTGCAAATTTGATACAAATAAATTTCAGCGTTTGATGCATTTTAAGTTTCGCATTGACATTTGATCGTCACTTATTGAGTTATCTTTAAGTAAAACATATTAACAGTCTCTTTGGCACATGAGCCTGCATGACCCTGATCCCTGTAGCGCCTCCCTTTGGGTGCTGGACCCTATGGGTTGGTAGTTGCATGACATTAGATTTGTTTTTGGTATGTAGTTAGCACAGATGACTGTTAATTATCCCAATACTGATATGTAATATTTAAAATGAGTATGTGCATGATTTTTGTCAATACAATTAGACGTGACAAATTTGTTTCTATCTTTGCCTGCATGGAAGATCAGTTTTCCTCAGTGGTGCATTCAGTAAGAGGATTGTTGGTTTATGTTATGTAGTGTTTGCATTCTCTCCCTGTTTTTTCATGGGTTTTCTGTACAACTTTGAACACCAGGATCCATTGACACGAGTATTTCAGATGTTTCTGAGACATGCAGGACAGATGCCAGCATCTAAGAGCTGAAAACAATTCTGCCTACTTCTCATTCCTTACTTCTGATCCCTGCTGTCTAATGTTGATTCTTAGCACCCAGCAGGAGGACGCACAAAGCAGATCTAGCCGGGTGTGTTTGAGTGATCTGTTCATGCCTCATTACTCAGATGTGGGTTGTTTTTTTCTTAATTACTGAACAGCTATTAGTGAAAGGAATCACAGTCTCAGTTATGCGATGCTCAGAGCTATACACCACACACTTCGTCACTCCCATAACACCTAAAAACACATTTGAAATACAGTAAGTTGAATAAATATTCAGATTCCTTTGTATTTTTGGTCACCAGCAGAGGCACTTTGTAAGAAGTTGCTAATCAAATGTTCCCACTCAAGTTCCCACAAGGGCTGCAAGTTCTGTCTTTTAAAGTAGAAACAACTTAGAGCCGTTTCTATGACATGCAGAATGAGCACCGTTGGTTAAATATGTATCAGAATTTTATACACACAGTACATTTCAAAATGAACTGTAGTTTGTTGCAGTTCGTGACGTTGCACGTCAAAGAATTTCAGAGGCTTTCCTTCCTTCCATTGTTTTTCTTTAACGCCTAAAATGGCTACCTAGCCTCACGATTTTTATCACTTGTTTCATCTTCCACAATATTGTAATATTTGCAAAGATTATTTCCACGCAGACTCCATCGGCTGCACTTGAGGAAATAAAACAAGCAACAGGCAGCGCTGTCTGCATCTCTGCCATCATTTTTCCCATAAAGACCAAGTGAAACATCTTCGCGATGCAAGTCCTCCGTTCACATCCCTCTGCCACTAACACCTTGTACTATTTTAAAGCCCATTTCTTGCACCTCCTGTGAATGTGCGACAGATTGTTAACTGCTTCTTCACACCGTCCCCACACACTCCTGTTTTAAGTGGAGGCTGTTGGAGGGAACAGTAATAGCCGTTTGTCTGAGAGGCAGAGCGGCGAAATGACTTGCCACCAACAACAACAGCTCCGTGGGTGTTTGCTCGAAGCAGAGGCACGGGAGACGAGGCTTCTGTAAGTTTTTAGATTGAGGCAGGGATGCAAATACAAGGACGGGTGGAAATTATTGGATGGGCTGGAGTTTAATGAAAAACCGTCGGACATGACGGGATGCAGCCGCGCGTCTTCCCTGGTGCAATCAGTGCTACTGTCACTCACTTTGTGATTTTTCTGTGAAAGGCCGTTGTTTTGGCCACCGAAAGAAAGGGTGAAGCAATGCAATTCCTTTGAAAGCTTGACATCCCTCGGTCACGAAATTGCGTGTTTGACGGCGTGTCCAGCACTTCCACGTAATTGAAACGCGACATCTCGGGTCAACGCCAAGAAGTTTTTGGACAACTTCTTCCAAAGCATTTTTTTCCCCCCACTTGCACATTCGTCAAGTGGAGCATTTTAACTGCTAAAAACACTCCGAGCGCTTTCATTTCCGTTTAGTACGGAATCTGCTGTGACCATATTTGGATCCAGAGAGAGGCCCCTGTTACGTAAGGCACTTGCACGAGCAGTTCTTGTGGGAAAATTGCTAACAACTTCTTTTTGCGGGAGTGGCAGTGTGCATCAATAAAGTGCTTCGCCCCATTAACAATGAATTTTTCCTTCCGCTCCAGCTCCTCAAATGTGTGTTTTATAGTGACTGGGGAGCCCTCGAAGGCGCACGTTTGTGTTTTTGTAATTCCGCAGCCTGTTTTATGTGTGTGATTTATGTGTTGTTCAGACGGAGCTCCGCAATAATTTTCCAGAAAGGAAGGAAGAAAGAGCAGCTGATGGAGAGAAAATAAATGTTATTGTATTATTGTCAATTAGTGAGGTATTAAAACAGGCCCGGTGCAGATAGAGGGCCTTTTTGAGGCACATTCTGGTTGGAAATGTTGCCCGTAGGTATTAGATCATTATAGTTTTAGCTCAGAAGCATTCTATTTCTCAATATAACAAACAAAAATATTAAATGTGCTCATCAGAAGAAATAAATGGCTTACCAGGACATTAAAAAGGCTCTTTGAATAATAAAGCTGCTGGTGGGTGAAACATTGGTGTTAGGGTTGGATAAGGGTTGAAGATAGGTCTAGATAGATTTTCTAGGCATGTAGTGCCATTTTATAGCACAGTCAAGTAATTCTGTTACCTTCAGTGTTGTGATCTGTGTAGTTATTTTTGAGATTTTCTGTGCTTAGTCCTGTTTCCCTGTGAGTCTCTGTCCTGTCCTCCCTGTTTATTGATCCCAGCTGTGTCTAGTTTCTTGATTATCCTCCCTGTGTATTTAAGTCCACCTGTTGTCTTTGTCTGTGTGGGATCCTCATAGTGTAACGTCGTTTCACCACTCTGGTTCCCTGTGCTCCCTGTTGTTCTGGTCTTTGAGTTTTCACTAAATCCATCATTTTCATCATTTCATCCTGGGTCTGCCTGCGTCCTACATCACCTCACAAAACCTAATTATGACATTCAGTTGTTATAAAAATGTTACATATATCAGATATGACTCAAAAGAAATGTGACCTTGTCATTTAACACCTTGAAATTGGGCTTCAAAATCTTTAAAAGCTTCTGCTCTTTCTGAAACTCACAACATCACTCCTCTATTAACCCTTTAACAATGTTTTTTTTTTACCGGTGTTGGACTGAGAAGTAGCTTGTATAATGAGGTGTTTGCTCATCTCTGTTGGCTAGTCTGAATGAGCCGAGCGGGGGAATCGCGGGGCAGGGCTGCTCTGCGAGGCTCAGATGCTCTGAGGTGGAGGATCTTCTGTAGACAAAGATCCACAAGGAAGAGATTATTTTCAGGCGTTGTTTAGAAAAGAGAGAAGCCCGAAGGCCGGTTCGCTGTTCTCATCTCAGTGTTGGATCCCTTGAAATCCAGCGACATCTTAGAATCTCCAGCTCATCTTCTTGTTTTTGGTGTCATGCCTTAAACTGTGACACAGTCCTCCCTGCAGTATTACAGCTTCCTGCATGAACCAGAGCTGAAGTGATCCTTGACATCATCACAGCAACACAGTTCTTTATGTCCCTTGGGGCTTTAAATAACCCGAGCCAAGAACAAATGCCACAGTGCCTCAGGTAGAGCGGGATGACAAACAACCTTCGGTGGCACAGATCAAATGTGACACAGAGCTCACCCGGATGCTCTTCTCGTAAAATGTGGCTTTCGGTTGCAGCGTGTCCTGCTTAGTTACACAAGGGAAACCCCTGTTAGCCACGGTTGACTGTGCTGTTCCCTCAGGAGAGAATCAATGTCTTCATAGAAACAATGGATCGAATGTCAGCCTGTGCGGTAGCCGTCTCATTTGTTGCATTAAACCTGTTCAGCAGATTGAGTCGATAAGTACTAGGAATTGTTCTAGGAACACTACAAAATGCAGTTTTAGTGACGATAAAACAGAACAAGATCAGGGGCTCTAACCGACCTGAACGACATTTGTTATCGCGCTGCAGCAGGATTTGTCAGGGGGTGGAATATGTTAAGCCGCAGGGCAACAATCAGTTCTAGAAGTTGATGTGAAGAAAAAAAAAATGTTCAAACGAAGGATCTGAGCTGCTCAAACCGTGACTGCTTGACATCTGCGTCAGTGAATGTCAAAAACAAATGCAGTATCTCATAACTGGTTTACAAGAAAGCAACTGGAACAGACTGTCCACAAGAGACTTTTGTTGACCAGAAGAAATGTTTCAAAAATATCCACACCTCTTATCCTGTTGATGACACTTTAGTTATAAATAGGAATTTTAACTTAGACTAAGACTTTACTGTAAACAAAAATGAAAATGATGCATATTTGAATTTTTTTTTTCAATTTAAATGAAAGGTGTGGCATCCATAAGTATTCATGCAGCCTTAGTCCAATACCCTGAAACAGAATCCAATCTCCTGCAAGAGTCACCAGGATTTTTAAATAGTTCACATTTTTGCTACGTATTCTCAGTTTTTGTGAAGGCCTCAGTGTTTTGGTTATTTAACAAAATCAATTGAAACCAGAAGTTTACAAAAAGACACATACACCTTTTATTCTCACTGCCGGCCTCCAATTGACTCAAACATGTCCGGTAACCAATCGGAAGTTTCCAAGTCCATTACATCATCATATGGGCATTCCCTGGTTATTCTGCATTAAAACTTCTCATTTTGAAGACATTAATAAATAAATCTGACATATTCTCATTATTGTGTAATTTACCAAATAAAAATTAATTTGGTGCTTCCAACTGACCTATATATATATATATATATATATATATATATATATATATATATATATATAATAGAAATATATAAAAAAAACAAATTTAATCTGATTTAGACAGTGAGAGAAAGATGTGTATGTGTCTTTTTGTTTGACACATAAACCTCTGGTTTCACTGTACTCTACTTTTTCTTTTTGTACAAACTCTGTGTCTCTGATTTAACTGCCCATCACTTCATACCAGATGCTCATTCTTGTGAGCCTTTCTGCGACAAGAAATCGATCGCAGCGAGGCGGAAACGCACCAGAAATCTCTCAGCCGTGTGCCGACACCACTTGACTGAGTTTCTGACTTTCCTTGAGACAGGAGGAAAGGAGTCTAAAATCAGATTGTGGGCATTGGCTGCTGAGAACACTTTATTCTTTTCTAGCCCATTGCTAATAGTCTTGGGAGATCAGTGGGTGTTCTTTTTCTTTTTTGTTGAAAGATTGAGCTTTGGAGTGGGTTGTTTTTGGACATTGCTCATTCTGTACATTGCTCTTTTTTTTCTAAAGGGAAAAGATGAATGGAAAAACTCTCTTATAAGCTGACTGCAGTCTTATCTGCAAGTACTGTGACTCTGAGTTATTCACCGAAGTTTCACCATGTTTTGTTCACGGGACAACCATGTCGGATTTTAAGGTCAGGGCTCTTGTGGTTTCTGTGACTTTGAAAGTCAAAAATCCATCTTCGCGTGCATTCCAGTGGATTTTGCATGCTGGGAAATTGACTGTTCCCATAATGGAGTTCAAAAGCAGTTCTCTAGTGGGCTTACCGCTAATTATAAATAGCCTTTAAAATTGAAAGCAGGAGTGAGCTGCTTCAACTTTATTAACTTTATGGATTCCTTTGTGGAGAAGTTTAAAGACGGGTTAGGTCACAGAACAATGTCTTAAGCTCTGAAAGCTCACAGAGAACCGTCCATCCATCCAATACTGAAACACTAAACACAGCTCCATAGCAACAAGTGGCTGCTTAGGCCCTCCACTGCGTTTCTTAGTAACTTTGGCGAAAAATGATAAAGAATCAAGCAATGTTTAAAATTATGGTGATAATAAATAAATTACTACCTATTAGTGTTTCTAACTAACCATTTGAAGTTATGGATTTTTTACATAATATATATAGTAAATATTTTTACTATATCTAAAATATAGTAAAAATGTAAAAAGAAAATGTACTCATTTCTTTCATTGAGAAGTTTGATCTTTTTCAAAAAAGTAGAAGTTATTTTTTTAGTCCTTTAGAATATATTAAGATATTGTAAAAAGAAAAAAACGGGGGGCTTTCTTTTTGTTTTGTTTTGTTTGGAAGGGTCATATAGTAACTTTTGTAGCTCAGCTAGACTGAAGGCAAAAATGGCTCTTAGAGTCATAAAGGTCGCTGACCCCTGACCTAAGCAGACAGGACGAGCAAGGAGAGTGTCAACCAGAGAAGCAACCAAGAGACCCACCGTAAGTAAATGAGCTGCAGACTATCACAGTTCAGGTAGGAGTATTTCCTGACAACTATCAGGCCACAATTCTGGTAAATATTTTTGGTAAAATGCAATCAAAATTGAACTTTTTGGCCTGAGCGTAACCTCTGTTTTTACCACAATGAGTCCTGCTGGTGGCAGCATTATGCATTTCTTCAGAACGGATATAGAAGCCGGTCAGGGTTGATGGGAAGATGGATAGAGTTAAAAACGATACTGAGAAATTCCAAGCAAATGGTTTTAGATCATATCCGCATGTTTCAATGGGACCAGTCAAAGTCCTGACAAAAATGAGTCCAGAATTCAAGAATTCAATCTGATTGAGTTTCTTCTGACTGAGATTCTTTAGACTCATCACTGAAAGCAGTTTCTTCTTGTTTCCTGTTGGCAACCAAGCGGAAATCATCTGACAACCGAACAGAGACACCTGAGGAAAATGCACATTGGGCATTTTAATGCTTAATGTGCATTAAAATACGTAAATAGGTTAAACATGATATGACTGAGGTCTAACAAAAAGAATTGGATTAGTGTCCCTTTTTAATACATATAAATGCCCACCATACCCTTCCTGTTTCCTTGGACCACATCAGCTTTCATCTGGGTTCTGAACACATCCGCAGTCGCTCTCTTCTGTCCCGCCTCACTTCTGGCTCTGCGGTTTCCCCTCATGTGATTCAGAATTTACAACTACGTCGTCACTGCGAGCCGGGATGGTGGATGTCGCACCCCCAAAAATAGCCCCTGTGCCTCCATCAAGAGGTGAAAAGTGGCAGAGAGGAGCACATACCCAGACACATATGGCAAATAAGATCCCTTTACTCTTTTAGGTCATTCCAATTAAAATGAGTCTAAATCACTATTGGGATATTTTCAAATTCTCACAGTAAATCCGCACTGATCAGTGCTTAATGTTCCGTCTGTGTCAAACACAGTGTTCCTCGCCTTGCAGCAGCGGCGAAGGGAAAAAGGTTCGTGACACAGACCTGTCCTCTCTTTGGAGAGCTGCTGTCAAGGCTGAGTCCAACCCAGCAATCTGGCGCTATCATGTCCTCGCTTGCTGTCTTGTGTAATATGTTCCCCTAGGAGATGCCCAGTTCCCTGGTGCGTGTGAGGCGGGCCATGTGTGAAAAAGTGATCATTCCTCATTCTGTTGCTAAACATACACATGCAAAAAAAGAAGAAAAAACAACTATTCCAACTGAGATTGGTGCAATCTTTAAATCCCTAAATCAACAATCACTGACGCTGTAGAGCAGCAAACACTGTAGGTAGTATTAAATATTTCAGCAGCATTTGGTTTGCTTTTTCTGCCTCCCCCTGTTAGGAGGAAAATTTCTCAGCCTTATTTTGTAGGAAGACTCTGACCTCAAGAGACAAAACCAAGGGAAGAAAGAGACCCCCCTCTTTTTCAGCTTGCATAGGAGCTGAGATTATGGTCAGGCTACAAACGTCAGCCAGTTCTTATTTAAATCGAAGCAACACATTTTCTTGCTGAATGCAGACAACATATTTTGCAATTTATTTCAAGAAGTCCAAGAAGAAGACTCACGGAATTGATTTGAATAAACACAAAGAGGGAAATGTGCTTCAGTTCCCATTTTGGTTTCAAGCTCTGACTCACCTGGCAACTGCTGTCTTAAAGCGGTCGGCGGTGCTGGAAGTCGTTGTGTTTATAAGACTTTGGTTTTGGGGGGGTGAAATTGATTGCCTTCCCTCACAATCACCAGGCTGGACGGAGGGAAATATTGTGCGCTGCAGTTGCATCTTAGTCACTTAAAATGATCCCTTCAGCTTGTGAATCGTAGAGAGACCGAGTACGTGTGATGAAGTGCGCCCGGTTCTCTCCTGCACTTTTATGGGTCATACATTTAGGAGTTGACATGTTCACGTTGTCAGTTCATTTACCTTTTCTCTTGATTATTCAAACCAAGCGTGCTACTCCGCGGAGTGACTGTGTAAAATTAATGTGCGCTCTTTATGGCCATGCGTGCTTATTAATTTGGGGCTTTTAATAATTGACTGGACAGTTCTTTGATCGGCGTGGAGCGATCATACACCAAGCAGCTTCCACGAGTTTTAACAACAACAGCTGAGTTCATGGTGAGTTTTCTCTAAAACCCACACACCATCAAAATTATTATTATTCCTGCATTTCCAGTATGTTTCGAAGACAGATAATGTGTAAAAAATAAAAAATAAAATCCAGCGCCCCACCTCCTTCCTGAGCAGTCTGAAGTCTTCGGAGCACCGCTCCAGATCAAAAACAACCCATCAGAGCCAGGAGTAGGGTCTTAGCGCTGTCAATCATCCTGGTGAACAAACTGTGTAATGTGCTAATGGCGAGAAATAACCATTCCAGGAAAACTGTTTATCCAACGTCATTGGCGGCCATGCTAACTTGCCTTAGCGTTCACGAGAGGCTCCGGCTTGAGGAACTAGCCTAGCCCGTAGGAGAGCGTAATGAGCAGCATGTATAAGAGGATGATTGATAGCGCTAAAAACCTCCTCCTGGCTCTGATTGGTTGTTTTTGATGTACCAGTGTATTTCATGCAGCTGAGAGCAAATCCATAAGGAGAAGCACAAGGAGCTTGATTTTTTTATATTCTTCTATATTCTTATATTTATAATATATATATATATATATATATATATATATATATCAGCTCATTGGTTTCTGTTATGGTGTTGGTAGGGATCGTTCTCAATGCCGCATTCACATCTTCAATTAGACTTTCTGGT
>CAEGAF010132272.1:0-20290 GCA_903067075.1 Micropoecilia bifurca
TATATATATATATATATATATATATATATATAAAGACAGACTGGTTCCCCTTTGTAACTCCTGACAGCAGTAGGTACCATCTACGGTGGAGCACAAATTGTGACTGCTGTTAGACCTCTGATCATAATGCTTGATTAATGTTAGCTGAGATTGAAAAAGTTGGATTGCATTCATAATTTAATTTCATAGATGCAGTTGGTCAGAGCAGAGTGAATTACTGTAGTGATGGATTTTGGTGCAGATGCAAAGTAATAATGGGGGTGGACACCATTCCTTGTATGTTGTTACCAAGAGGAAGCATTTGGAGGATAAACAGAGGAGAATTAAACACTGCTTCTTCTCATGGGGGCACCTTGGTACTGATGAGTGATAGATGAGGCCTGGTTGCTGATGTGACAAACTGTTGTCTGTTTGTGAGAGGTGACCTTAACAATGCGAGGTTACCACCAGTCATACTGAGGTTGAATTCAACGCAGCGAGAGGTGTGGTGATGATGAGGGTTTTTGAAAACCGCTGTGAGGTTGATGAGCATGTTGAACAAACCTAAGCCTTTTAAAGACAAGGAGGCTTTTGGGGACTTTGGGGACGGCTGAGTCTGGCCTATGTTGTGAGCAAAGAATGGAAACAGTTGAAAGTCATCACTGGATATGAGTTGGGCTTTGAATTGAGAGGAAACAACATGAGTCACTTATTTCTTACAGAAAAGAGAGATTAGAATTTGGAAAAAGTCAAAAATGTTTGCTGTCAGTGAGGAGTCCAAGGTTTTTTGTTTGTTGTCATGTTTCTGTTTTTGGTGCGGGAACGTCAGCCAGTTTCAGCATTTAGGTGGCTGAAGGAGAAAAGAGGATACGTTAATAATTTCTACTACAAATCAGTTGATGGCTGAGAAGCCTTTATTTAACTGCAGAGAAATATCATCAATGTACATTATGAAAAATTTGCATTTTTGTTTTACTCGTTTAAGTATTGATATATCTTGTCAATATTTGTGTGAATAATATAGTTGTAATAATACTTCTAAAAGCTAGATAACGTCTTCCTTTATCTAGCTATAAAAATGGCATCAGGTGCCTGGCATAGAATCATAATGAAATCCTTGGGTTCATTAATGTTAAGGTTTTTGTTATGACACGAGACATAAGAGGGAATTGCTAAGGATGAGGGCTAAGAACAGCAATATGAAGAAAGGATGAGAGTTGATATTGCCATGGTAACAACTGCAGATTGTGAGCTGTTGTGCAAAGCAGCGGAACCTCTGAAAAGAGAGATTTTATGATATTATAGTAGATATCTGACCCACCTCTCTGTGCAGTGCAAAAAACACAACAAAAATACTGCATTTATAATAGAGTTGACAAAGTATTTGAGCTTTGTTGAGGAACGCGATTGAGAATGAAGCTTTAAGACTGAAAGCTCACAATGTGCATATGTGAGCTGGTCTATCATGTCAACCTAAAACTTGATAGACCAGGTGGTGAAAATACATTTGCCACTGTAATGTCTTTTCCCAGGTTTTTGATTTATTCCAAACATTCAACTCTAAAGATGATACACGGAACCTTTTCAATTTCTAAATGATCAATTCTAAACATGGCCTTTTAATCAACTTTCTCTTAAGTCATTATTGTTAATCAAAAAATAGGAGAAAGGTGCAGAAAGCAGTTTAAAATCCATTTTTTTACTTTTCTTACTTTTTCACCGATTACCATAGATCATCAATAAACCTGACGAAATGCAACTGCCAGGGGTTACACAAATTAGTGGTTAAGGTCAGCAGAGCAAAAAACGTACATGTTCAGACTGTGTGGGAGGTTCATTGATGCAACTTGAGTTTGTAGAAGAAAGAATTCGTGAATACTTTTCTAAAGAATTTTCCCAGAGTTGGAGTTCTTCAAAGTCCAACATGACAACATTAATCCTGCAGATAAATGGAATTTTGTAAAAATGTTTGCACTGGAAATTATTTAAAATTGTGAAAACGTTTTAGATTTAAAGTAAACTTAAAATACTCATATATACAGTTCTTATGAAGAGAAAAAAAGGATCGATATCCCAATGCCATTTTTTGATGTCACAGTTGGAGCAACTGTGGCTCGAGGTTTTAGTAGTCTTTCAACTGAAAGGTTGTCGGTTTGATTCCAGCTTCCTCCTGTGACATGTTGTGTAAATCCATGATTAAATAACCAAAGTTTGGACTAATTGTCCAAAGGGTTACATGTGTGAGGTTAACAACATGATTGTTATTAGAAGTATACTGCTTAGGATGAGCACTGACACAGTTTTGTGATTGTTTATTGCATAATGTGCCAAATTATTACATAATCATTTGTTAAATAGCGTTACTGCCTCATTTTTTAATAAGTGCAAAATGTACTATTGCAGAAAGCTTTATAAAATACTCTCGAGGATTTATTACGTTTTCTTTTGATTATTAATGTGGTTTTGATGTCATTGTATCACATTTTGAAGCCAGAATGTATTACATCTTGAGGCATTACAATGTTGGCTACTGTTTCTGTTGAAGCCCTCACTTTTTGAGCAGCCACCTTAAGTATCTCTTAAGAATTACTTCATGCCTAACTGCAAGTGACTGAAGAATGCGATTATAGTTCCTTCCTTGATTAAAAGCTCCATGCATAAGTGGAGTAAACCCACACAAGCATTAGGAGAACAAGCAAGCTCAATGCATATCCCCAAGTGAGGGATTCAAACTCGGGACATTCTTGCTGCATTGTTGATAACATTGTTGTTAGTAACAGGGTTAAAATGATGCCACCATGTAGTCCTTCAAACAGAAAAATCTACATAAAACACAACCCTTCTGTGAAAGTCTGTCAAGGAACATTAAAAAAGCAAACATCAACCAACAGACACATCCAAGCCATGAACTAAAGCAGAATTAATACAATGAAAAGTACCCCTAGCTTTGAACATCTCACAGAGCTGTGTTTAATTCCTAATCAGAGAATGGAATGGGTATGATTCAACCACAAACCAGCAAAGTTATGACCAAGCCCCAAACCTGATAATCGACAGGAAAAAAATGCACAGATCTAGACCTGAGCTAAGATAACTAGTATTACAGGTCTTGCATTTCATAAAATTGGCAACTGTTGAAGACTACCAAGCGGATTTGTTAAGCAAAAACAAAACATGTGAAAAGAATGTGGTGAAATGGGGCCTAAATTGAACCCTATCACCTTAATGACAACCGCATAGCCAGTTACAGTTGAATGGTTTAGTTTAAAGCACTATGTTAGAAAATTGCAGTGAAATGCCAAAACTATCCATTGATTGAATACAAAAAGATGAAATGTATACAATTCTTCATGTTCCAAACCCATTCTCAAAATTCCCTTTTGAGAATTAGACTCCAGGTTTCAAGAGTCAAAATTATATCACCAACATAACCTGACAAGCTTTGAAGCCAGACTGCTGAACCTGCACATACATGAGGGAACATGCAAGTTTAACACATCAACACCTAACCAGCCAAAATTTAAAAACTTTATTGAGGCAAGAGGACAGCGTAAACAAGCAAGAACATTCTCGTATATTTTATGTTGTGAATTCTGGTATCTTGCTAAGAATTTATATATAGACCTTCAGTGGGAGCTTTTAGCATCACAAGCATCCCTGTTTGTCACTGATAAGGTCTCAATGTCATAAAGATCAGAGGGGTAGTTGAGCCCAGTGGATCAATAACCGCAGATGTTCTGCCTGTGCACAGTTGGTAATCTTTAAGTCAGGGGCTCACACAGCACAGCTGAGAAATTAGCTCTGCAGGTTTTAAAAACTATTGTATTGCAGTAAAACAATGACCACAGATGTGCAGATTTAGCCGATTTAATATTTATCCTCAAATAATCTGAGTTTATTCAAATTCCATGGTTCAGATGTGCGGTCAGCTATTACATGCCACGTTGATATGTTTTCAGCTAAAGTTTAATTGAATTTTTGAAAGGACTTCAGTGATTTAATGTCCGATTATAGTCTATTGACTTCCATCTACAATGACAATTTTGCAGCAATCATGAAGCATTACGTCTCTGATAGAATAGGCACAAATTACAATTTTCCTCCTGCAACACAAAAGCAGTGTGACTAAACAACACAATTTCTCAACTTAAAAAAATGTGTTTATTAATGTCAGATGAATGGTGCTGATTAAACCCTTGTTTATGTGGGCTTGTACACAAACATGGCTATATCTGCCTGAAGGACTAATGGAATATAAAATAAAATCTGCAGTCTAGCCTCTAATCAGGCCACCCATTTGTATTATAATAGTTTTATTGTGCAATTAGACCCACTAAAAATCACTTTGTGAATATACTTACAACAAAATGTAAGGAAATGTGTGTTTGCTTGATTATTTTTTGTATTAGTGTTTCTGTTGTTGAAATGCTTGGAAAGCTTGCTCCAACACTGCTGTGTGATGGCATCCCATTTATCAATCAGCAGCTGGTGCAAGACAGCAAATATGCCTGTGTTGGTCATTTGGGCATGAGCCGCATGTTCATGCTGATCCACAAGAGTTCAATGAGGTCAGTGCTACAGACAGACCTTTCCATCGTCTCCTCTCCCTAATTATGGAGGCAGTCTGTGATAAACCCTGCTATGTGTTGATGCACATTGTGATGTTGGAGGATGTGATGTCCCCAAGAGTGCAGATATAAGGTAGCCACTTGTTGCAGAATCTCATATCAATATCTGTCTGTATTAAGATGCTCTCTGCTGATGACAAGCCTTGTTTTTCGAGTGATGGTGATGCCACAGCAAAAGTTTTTTGGCATCGACAGAAAGGATTTGGCAAGTATACATGGGCAGAATCGATGTATTTAACTCTGATGCTCAAGATGTGAAATCATTTTTCTCACAAATGTGGCATAATTTAAAGGGAAAATGAACAGGTTTTTCAACAGTATAAGAACAAGTTGCACTTTCAAAACTATGAAAACAGTAACCAAAAAAAAATAATAAAGATGTAGTTGATTTGTTTAAATTTCATTTGTCCCAACCTCCTTTGAAAGTAGGGGTTTGTCATATTCACTCCATTGATTATGTTATTGTAAATAATTTCACCTGTACTCGGCAGCTCACAGAATATTAAAAAACCTGTTTTAGCAGTTGGTGCAAAACTGATATTGCAGTAAATGTTAAAGTGGTCAAAAAATGATCACAGTCAAATTTTTTGTGATTGACATTAAACATGAAATAGGTTATGCTTCCTTTTTGTGTCCGATTCAAACAAAATCACAGGTATTACTCTGTCAAACTGTGAGGCACACCAGCAACATAGTCAGTAGATTAGAATGGTAACAGTCCCTCCTTGTTTTGTTTCACTGTACCAAGTCTAAAATTGTGTCTCTTATTACAAAGCAGAACTGTGAATAAGAATGCAACCTTTTAACCATACAAATGTGTATGAGTTTCTGTTATGGCAACAGCAAAATTATAACTTGTGGAAGTAAAAAAACATTTCATTATGAAGCCATTTCCATAATTTGGGTCCATAGGAAGAAACTGAGAAGATTTTCTCATCTCATACTGTGAGATCTAGTACTACAAAATTACAGAAAATAATGATAAAAAACATAAAATATATCTTAACATTGTGTTTAGTTGGTATATCAAAATATTAGGTACAGTCTATGTGTCACTTAGAGCTTCTGAGATACTAGAACATCATCATTGGGGTTACACTTGTTTTTCATTTTTGTGCTTCTGCTGTATGAAAAGTACATGTAACATGACGGATTGTCATACATACTGTAGCTGTGTGGCATGAGTTGCTCTGATTAGTAAAAATACATTTGTAACCCTGTAAACTGCATATGAATATAAAATGGGGAGACATCAGAAGTATGTTGTCCACATGAATGGTGTAAGTCAAGAATTTATTGTTAAACTATAGAGAGAAGAAAATAGCAATTTCAATTTGAGACTTTGCTTTGAGGCTGAGACAACTTAAGTCAACTTAATTGACTTAAGTTGACTTAATTGACTTAAGTTTCTCTTTTCATTGACAACTTAAGTCAATGAAAAGAGAAACAATTATCAGACAAATCCTAGATACAATGCCTATTAAAAGTATTTGACTCCCTTGGATGTTATTCCTTTCACAAATTAGTCATAATCAACAATAGTTTTTGGAGAAGTGGTTGACAAAAATAGAAATATTAAATGCCAAAGTAAAAACTAATTTTTACACAAAAATGAGAGACCTCAATCTGACATAATGTTTCTGGCAAGAAACTGGATAGAAAGAAATATAGAAAGAAATAAATTAATTAATAACCTATTTTCTTATTATAACTGGTATGACTATACAGGTTACACTGCACAGCTAAACCTGTGACCTTTCACAATCATTTTGTCTTTTGACAAGAGCTTCAAAGGTCACAAATGTGATTATTTGGCCAGTGTAAATGAGAAATAACAGATCAATAACTGGTTCCCCAAAAAGCAACCTGGTCAAGAACGACAAAGGTCTGCCCATGGCTAAGAGTAAACAGGGAACGCAACCTTATATTTCAACAAGGAATATAAGTGATGTTTCTCATATATGTAATTAACATTATTGCTCAATAATCTCAATTTTGCTGTATGTTTACCCAAACAGAGTTTGGCTGTTCAGCAGCTTAGTTTGGGATGTAATCTGTTAAGCCCCCCAGTATTTGTCCAGTTTGGCTGCTAATGATTATCAAGCAGGGGGAGTCTGCTGCGTTGATCTGAAGCACCTGGAACAAAAACTGGATTCTTAATAAAGAAGTCATTTGTGAATAATCAAAACATGAAGATGGATGGCAATGGAAAGCAATATTCATCCGCGCCCCCAACTTCACCATCTGGCATGAACGACGTCTAAGGAAATGGTGACCCATATGAAAGACTTTGCTAGAGAAATGCTGAGTAGCATCTGCTTGCTGTGGATATGCCTTGGGTCTTTCAGATGCCATGACAAATTACATTAGGCAGTTTACATTTAATTAGCCACTTCAGTGCTCACCTCTTAGCAGAAATAAAATTCAAGCTGAGTATTTTGACTTATCCTTGACAGTTTTTATCCATATCCTCAATGTTTATGGTTTTCTAATTTGCTGTTTGTACAACACACAGCCATATCAATAGACGCCAAGTATTTGGTTGTGAGTGGAACTTCTTTTTTGGTTGTTTTCATTTTATTTTGTTCTGTAAGGCTTTTAACACTGCCTGCCTGCTGCGGTTGGTAGTCTCACAGATGGACATTGTGGGTTTCCTTGGCGTCACAGCTGGCAATGTTTGCAGAGGAAAGTAGAGTCATTCAGCAGCTTCTGGCCATCCTGACACAGATCAAAATGATGTGATGATGATAAATAAGCTTGTACTGATGAATGAAATTGTATGACTTGAATTCATCTTAAGTCATGAACATTTATTATTTTATTCACAAATACGTCCCAGCAAATAATAATTATGAGTGATTGCTTTTAAACTCGGCCAAATAAATTTGTCTCCTCCTCCAGATTCCACTAAGCATTTCATGTCTGCATGAAATGCTTAGTGATTGTGATGTTCTTAACATGAAAATGGGCACCTAAATTACTTTTTGCTCAAGGCCTCATACGACCTTGGGCCAGCCCTGCATGATGAGCTGGAGCCACTGTTCTGTACATCTCTATCATGGATTTGAGACACAAAGAGGGTGATTTCATTCATGTGACACTAGGGACAAAAGTCTTTTCTGTTGTGTGACTGTTGAGTTTTTAATAGATTTTGCTTGTTTTTGTAGGCCATGCTTTATAGAAAAGGTTTTTCTGTTCTGCACTCCTCATGGACAGCCGGCTTTCTCGATAGCGCTCATTTAGGTGTTTACAGGTCCACTCTGCCGCCACAAATTTTGCTGATCTGCCTGACTGGAGCAGAAACGAGATAGAAAAGGCATTTCATGTGATATAGTTTGAAACATATGAAATACTACATAACGGTATATTGTGTGATGACGGGACTACTGCGACAGGTTCTCCATAATCACAGCCATCTGCCCACTAACACATTTGCCCACTAGGGAAGTTTCCAGTAGTTCTGTATGCTGATCCACTCATGCTTTGAGCCATTTCAGGAACAAAGTGTTGGCCTGACTTATCAGTTTAACAATCTGTTTTATGTGCTTTAGATCACTGTACTGCTGCAATAACTAACTATCCCTGTACAACAGGGGTCCCCAAACCTTTTTCTGTGAGGGCCACAAAACTTTTCTCTTCTTTGGTGGGGGGCCAAAGTCAGTTTGCATCAGACAAAGTGTGACGATTTCAGGAGAGCCTAAATGTAAAAATGTATTGTTTTCCAGAAAGCACAATCAAATAACCCTCTTTGGGTTCTTCACAAAACAAAAGTCAGGAAATTAAGAACACTATTAATGTAATAAATAATAACCAAATAACCCTCTCTGGGTTCTTCACAGAAAAAAATTCAGGAAGTAACATTATTTATAAAATAAATACCACTATAAATACCACCGGACTATAAGCTGCAACCAGAAAATTTTTTTAAACCCAGTAAACATACTCATATAAGCCACACTATAAGATATCTCTGCTGCTCTAGGTTTTCCACAATTTTGCAGAGTGAAAGAATCACCTGACTTATTCCAAGAGACTTATTCCTTCGTGTCTGCTACTAGCGTGACTTGGTAAATAAAAATGGGTGCCTTCTTCTTCTTCTTCGGATTTCAATGGCAGCTTGCATCCATTATTGTTACACTACTGCTATCTACTGCCATCCTAACATCTATACCTCAAATTCTCATAATTATCCCAGCATTATTTAAAAAACAAAACATCTTCATTTTCCCCTCAATGCTATTTAACTGATCAACAACATTCTCAAATTTAAATTTTCTATTAAAACCTAATTCCGTTTTAATGGGTGCTTTATTTTTTATTTCCAATTTTGACTTCAATTATTCTTTTCCTGCTAAAGAGCCCCGTGGTAGTTGAAGATAAATCTTCATATAAGTCACACTGGGCCATAAGCCGCATGGTTTAAAGCGTAGAAAAAAAGTAGCAGCTTACACTTCGGAAAATAAGGTATATGAAAAAAAATCTAAATGCTCTCTGGTATTGTTCAGGGGGTCAGACCAAATGTGGAGGTGGGTTGGATACGGCCCGCAAGTCATAGTTTGGGGACCACTGCTGTACAAGGATAAGTTTTGAGGTTGAAGAATTTCAAGTTAGTCCTCCATCTTCACAGTTTAACAAAAGCTCTTGCAACTCTTTGCAGGCACTGAGCAAGAAACTAGGAGGAGTTGATCCAGTGTTTGAAAGCTTCAACTTGTATCCAGCAAACATTATTTTATTCATTTTAGCACTAGTTTGGTCAATAACTTTCTTGTCCATAAGACCATATAATATTTCTTCATAAGGTATTTTATTTTTTCTGTCTATTTAACCGCAAATTTCAATCAGTAAGTTTGAGGGTTTATGTACAAATTTTGTTTTGTGGGTTCAAGGAAATCCATACTCAATTCAGATTTGTTTTAAAATTAAAATGTTTAAGAGTTAATAAAAGCATAAGATGAAAATAATTTTTGGAAAATATGGGTAGATTAAAACATTATTTTCATGTCTTTTAGAAATATTAGCATTTGATAGAAAATTGCAAATAGTTTATAGTATATCTACCTTTTAACTCACTATTTCTGGACTATAATTATGAGTTTTGGTTATATTAAATATCAGTTTTCATAGCCTTTCATCAGATTTTTTAGTGGAGACATTTCCTATCAACCCAAGGAGTGAAGTGGAAGTGATAAAAGACTCATTTAAGGTTGAAATAAAAATCTAGGTCAATGTGAATCGTGTTATGTTGATATGTAGTAACACAATCAAATTTAAAACCTTCAAAACAGAAGTCAGTCCTTTGCAGGCTCAGACCCAAAGACAGAGGGTGAGTCAGAGCAGGTTTTTCACCTATTGTCCAGGATTTAGGTCAGCCAAGTAACTCCAGGTGGCACAGGTCCTTCCCTGAGGACATTATTCCATCTGTATCTAGACCAAGGTTAGAAACAGTGGCCCAGGGGCATAATAGGACATTAATTTTTAATGTAAACTAACCCATCTCTAGCTAGGGGAGCAAGGTTATGAGAGGTATGCTTGACTCTGCATGTAGAGTTCTCAATGCAGCTGTTTGTATTTCTTGTCCAGAATTCATTTTAAAAGGTTCCAGTTACAGAAACAGGTCAAAAACCCTTAGCTATTATCCAGTACCAGCTTGTTTAACAACCTGAATCTTGTGTAATAGCTCAGAAGAAGATGACATACTCTTAAGCAGGTGACACCTGCAGAAAATCAAAAATGATTAAAAGTAAAAATCAAAAGTACTCAGTCAGAAAAAAAAAGATTTGGTTTCTAGGCCCTTTTTCCCAGTGACCACTTACCAACGCACTTCAGAAGTTTAGTTTGTTAGATAACATTTTAGCACAAAAAACATAATGAAGATCAATGAACACACCAGAACTGTCAGGGATTAGGTTGCTAAGAACTTTAAAGAAGAGTTAGGTTACAAAGGTATTTCACAATCTTTGATAGTCTCAAAGAGTACTTTTTAAACTGTCATCCAAAAACAGATAGTGACACAATATAGACTTGTCAACACATGGTTTTCTGCCTTAACTGACAAGCTGAGTAAGGAGAAAATTAATCAGAGAAGCAACCAACATGTCCATGGTAGCAACACAACATGTAAAAACAACAAAATATGCTAATGAATGTACTCTGGTCAGATGAGATCACAGCTGAACGTTTTGATCAACACAAAAAGCCTTTGCTGTAAAATACTCATCTTCCATCAAGACAACACTGTTCAGTCAACACTACAATGTAATGGGTAAGATCAAAGCATTTTCAAGTGTAAATATGGCACAAATAATTCAGATCTAAATCCAATTAATGATCCAATTAATGATCTGCTGAAATTCTTGGAACATTGAAGTGCACAAATGTTTTTCATCCAATCTGAGTGAGCTCTAGCTATTTCCAAAAATATTACACCAGATGAGCAAAACCGATTTTGTATTAAATGCAAACATCTTTTTTTTCAGATTTCTATGAGTAAAGAAAATGATAAAACCATATATATAAAGGGTTTGCTTTACATTTCCCTTCGAATTAATAAAGTGTTTTTGAATTAGAATTGGGTGGAATTATGTGATACTTTGTTGGTCTATTAAAACCCTCAAACCCCTTGAGTTTTGTGAGTAGAACATGACGGAATGCATAGAAAATGCAAGATGTACATATACTAGATGACTACTGTAAAAATTGTGACTTTGCATAAAACTTCATCTTAGTTCTTCGAAGAAAATTCACCAAAGTGACTGGAAGGTTATTCAGGCTGCTATTCTCTTTGTTTTATGACTTGAGCTTCTGCTGAAGTGATTTCAAAAGCATGTTCGCTCTGAGCTTTCTCTTTTGTATGCCAAGATGAATTTGAAATGACCTTATTTATCCATGATTAGTCAGAAACATTTCATGTGAAATTGTCTTCTCTTAAAGAGTCAAAAGGCACACAGTTCTAACAGATGGCGCTGTCTGATGCAACTTAATAGTCAGAGATTTCCACTGTGCTCCTCCGCTTATTCTGTTATCAAAAATTAAGATGCAAACAAGAAATCACTGTGTTCTTGGAAACTATTTTTGCTCACAGATATAGAAAAAGGGACATTTTGCTTTGGCTTTACTTTGATCTCGATCAAAATGACTGTTTGGACATTTACATTTAACATTAAAAAGCGCATGCCACTAAACTAAATAAGCAAAACTGAATATAGCACTCTATCAGCAACCCCAGAAACATAAGTGGAGAAATACCAAGACCTATGGTTAAGGTGTTCAAGTACAAAGTCAAATTTATGTTACGCTATGCTTAATATATACACACCATTTTCATAACAACTCAAGGTAACTTAGTGACTTGATTGTGCTATAAAATAGTATAGTGGAAAATACGTAATAGTGCCCCTATAAGCCTAGATGTCATCCCATGCCATATAAATGTAGAAAAGCATTTTTTAAAATTTCAGTGAAAGTTGTTTAAATAGTTTATGTTTTTACATTTGCATAAGGTAAAGTATCCTGGGAAGGATGTTCACTTTTATTAAACTCACCACTCAGGACAGTAGGAGGTCAAACCACCTATTCAAATTGCTCTTGATCGAGATCAGGACTGTTTTAAAATTTAATATGTACAACTCTGAGGAACTCGCCGATACTCTTATATAATAATGTTAAAACATGTCTTCTCAAACAACAAGCTTCTATAGCCAATATGTTTATAGTGAAATCATACAAGGCATAAAACATCTGGTAAGAAATGCAAGTATGTTATTAGGATGAGGATGTTAATATAGAAAGGCTTGTCCATCCGATGATACAAAAAAAAAACTAGTGCTCTAAAGCAACCCTATGTATTATTTAATCTTTTTTTATATTGATAAAGTAGCGGTTCAGTTTAATACTTACACCCTGCAGGTAATTGCAAGATGTCTTACCAAAAATCGCAAGGACTGGAAACATGAAGATAATGAAACCTTGTTACATTAATGACATTTGATCAGTTAAACTGAGCCATATAGAAAATACCCATTTATATTAATGTGTTCTACTCTATTTCCAATATATATTAATGCAGGGTATGAATTTCTTTCGCAATGTAGACAGGCATTTTCTTCAGCCTTCTACTCCCATTAAAGGAACCTGAGGTTAATCATTCATTCACCATGATTGATTTACAAAGGAGGGCTGTGCTGAAATAGTTATTTTATTTGAATTAAGTATTAAAATATAGAAATTACAAATCTTTATTTTTAAATTAATGTAAACTATAACCACAATATGCACTAATGCTTTATTGTAAACATGGACCTGTTGGTTTGAGGTACAATTTTCTTTTTTTATCTGCATGATCAGTTTGTATATTGCAGTCACAAACAAGTGGTACAATGCTTAAAGCAATGTTGTGGATTTTGTTCTTATTTTTTCTGGAAAAGAAGATAGCACATATTCAAAAGAACACAAAAAGAAAAATAAATACCCTGAGCATTTATCTTGTTTGTGCAGATGTACTCCATTGATCATCAGTTGTCAAATCGTGGGAATTGATTGTATTTTTGTTGTTCTCACCATGATGGTTATTTTGGCCACAGGGTATAATATTTCAAGCTCTGATGCTCAAAATCTACTTCGTCATAATTTGCTCTGATATGTGATGCCTTGATTAGATGAGGGATTTTGATTGCAATCAACAATTTACCCTGGACTGGGAAGCGTCACAATGAACATTGATAACATTTACTCAAAAAGCTATGCTGTGCCTTTCCCAGTCCCCTGTCCTCCAGGATCCATTTATCCAATACACTAATGGCAATTAAGCGGCAGCAAAAACTAGTTAGTGTTCACTCATGGGGCCCTGTGTGACATGAAAGTGTAGTATTCACACAGAGTTGGGAGGGAAAGGCAGATGGTACGACCATAGGAGTCAAAACTTCATTGGATAGGTTAAATATGTACAAATCCTCCAGTAACTGCAGACATTAAAGGTGTTTTTTTCAAGCTGACTTTATATATTGCCTTAGGGTGGTGGAAGCACTTTCTTTATTGCAGTTTTTTAAATTCACTCACTGTCTGTTGCTGTTGCACTTGGTATTCTATCAGCTACACTTTATCCAGAATCTAATTAAAACGTATCACTCAAGGAAAGTTTGAAAAGGACAAAAAAAAAAGTTATCAATTTTCTACACAGTCTCAAGACAGTACTGCATGGCAATGCAAAAGTATGTAGGTTAATAAAGCATTAGGAATTCCTTCATTCAGCTACTTTTAGAACTTAAAGGAGAACCACTTTATGCCCATTCTTTTGTCAATATTCTAATTAGGTGTTGAATAACTGTGGCAGGTAGCGTTTAACCAACTTTTGGGATAAGCCATGACTGGATGTCTGCATGTAGGCTGTGGGCGGATATTGGCAGGGATTATAGCGCAGACTCATATCCATCCTAACTCCAGCAGCATACTTTGCCTGGAAATTAAGAAACCCTCAGCAAGACTGCGGCTGCACATTGCAAACATGTGCTGCATGGATGTTAATGAAAATCAACTGGGGGTTCAGCCAGATCTTTGTCCATGGCTCAACACTTAAGGGTCCCCCGCCCCCACATCCTTAATCTTCAATTTCATCAATACGATTAATCAAAAATAAAACTCTGAGACATTAAGGCAAAAAAATAAAAAAAATCAGCTATTTATATGAAATTGTATGCTCCTTTTTGTTTAGTAACATAAACAAACATGTTAAATCTTTAGAAACTTTGCAACAACTAGTTCCTGTTACTTTCTGGTCATTTAAGTTAGTGAACATCATTGATTGTATGGTACACCTTGATTTCACCACTGTTTTCTTGGGGTGTTTTCAGGTTTTTTTTTATGTTGTTGTTTTTTGCTTTGCAAGGCAGTATTTTTTATTTAACTTAATGACAAAACTAATTGAGTAAAACAACAATACCCAAATCAATGTGTGAAAAATTGAAGCATGAGAATTTTCTTGTAGTTTTTGTTACACATTTAAACATGTGTCACATTGTTAGTGTGACTAAAAGACATGATCTACAAGCAGCACACAAACATGTGTAATCAGTGCAGCTTTTTTTCTTAGCAATTTTGGTCAACCTGCATTCACAACTATTCTGGCCAATCGGTAGTGGAGAACTGCACTACTACTTCTGATTTAAAGCATATGAGTGATACTTTGGTGTACTAAAGCAAGCAAAATAGATCTTTTGCTAAAGTCTTTTGCTAGAGGTCAGCAAAAGACCTCCAGGTCTCCAGCCCTAGGCCTTTTGCTGAAGACCTAGTGTGATTTAGTTAGATGGCTTTTAGTTGTCGGACTATTTCACCTTCTACTGGATTCAGAAACGTTTCTTTGGAGACGGTCAAAATGAAAACAGTATCTTAGAAACAGGTGAGAATGCTACATGTGTGCTTACCACCATAAACAATCCAGTGGTATCGTTGTATCTGTAACCTCAGCTCTAAGATGTAGGTTGTTAATGGCCCTCAGCAACAGACAAGACATCTTCGAAGGTTATCTTTATTTGACTTGCAAACTTGCTGAACTTACTTTTACTTACTTTGAGCAAAAGAAGCTGCTGCAGACATACTGTGTGCTCAGCCATTCCTGAAAATATCAAACAGAAACAACATCTTCAAAAAGTCAGACCATATCTGTCCAAACCATTTGATGGATTTTTGAATCGCTTTTAAGAAACATTTTGGTGAGCTGAATAAATGCACAGTACGAAAACTATTGCTATGCTTGTTCTTCACCTGCTTGCTTGTACACAAAGTTAAGCGGAACCACTGAGGGCAGTGTGCAAAAATAACTTGAGTTTTTTTCGCAGATGTACAGAAGAGAATTTCTGTGGAGAATTAGGTCCAGACCTTCTTCACAGTTGCTGTTCTTGTGCTACACAGCTGGATGTTCTCTGCTTGAGAAGCAATCTCACAGCAAGAAAATCTCCAGGGTTACATCTAGCTAAAGCACCCAGGAGTCATGATATGATACAAAAAGTGAGGTGTGGAAATTACAGGGTTTTGTTCAGAGGAAAGTAAAAAAAGGCAGCTGAGGCTCCCAACCAGTCTGTAATGCACAATGTTTTCTGTTGATACAAATATCACATGTATTTTTGGATTCATCTACTTTCATTGTTTGAGAGCACATACAAAAAAAAACTCTATCAGAGAGAATTTTGCAGCCGGTCACGTTCTCATGAGTCCCACAAGAAAACATGTCTACAAGTATTCAGTGCTGCATATTTTTTTTGTGTCAAAATGACTTTGGAAAATATCTAAATTTGTATCTCCAAGCAGTGGAGACAAAAAAAACAATAAGAAGTGACATGTGAGTGCCACGTTTTTTGTTGTTGTTTTTTTAAACTAACTAGTTTCAGTGGGAAGGAAAAACATACTAAAGCGTGACGACTGTGGCACACTGGTGGTGGTGGTCCTGTAGACAGTCGGCTAGAGAAAAACAATATGCTCCATGATTGCAATACACTTAGAGTTGCGACCAAGAAACATGAGGCTATTATACAGGGCTTGATGCATGCAATAGTTCAAACAATGTCTTCTCATTATGTACCAGTATTGTTAGATTCTAATTTCTTGCCACACAGAAAAGTGTTTTCACAACCATTAAGATATATTTTTTTAAATCGTCCATAATTTTCCCATCTTAACACGTGTTCTTATTGTAATAATAGGAAACCAGTTTGTATTTTCTTCAAAGCAGAGCAAAAGAAAAAGAAAATAAACACAAGTACAATCCTAAAACAGTTTTATAACTTAAAACGACACAAACATTACATATAACTGAAACTGATGGACTGTTGGATGTGGGTTTACTATTTATTCCTTCTGTCAACTGCTGTTAATTCAAAGTTAATCAAACACTCATTTGCCTCTAGAACAGAGCTTGGAGGTGATTTAATTAAAAAAGGCATTTAAAATTTGCTGGCTTGGAACCCTGATTACTAGTGTATGATGATTAAATCTTGAATCCAGGAAGGAAAAATAATTTACTGTAGATTCAAGAGTAATTGATGAATACGAACACTAATTAGTCTAACTATTAGTAATATAAATCTCAGAATCACAGCTGATTAACAAAATACAGAAATTAAAAATCACCAAGTCATGCAAATAGAGATAACTAAGCCTGTCAGTTTGGTTGATGGATAAACAGCATTTAAATGACAGACGGGAAAAAAAGCTAAATTCCTCCCTTATAAGAGCGGTGTAAAATTGAAGACATAAGTAAAGAGCAAAAAAATGTTTTATATTTTAAGCACAGATAATATATTGTATGTCACTGCAAAATAACATTTATGGAAATACCATAAATGCAAAAATAACTTCACAGCCACCAGTTGTGATAAACTTTGACTTCCAGTAAATACTATTACATCTTGCATATGTTGGAGGGGTGTGTGTTTAGCCCACCATTGTTACAAAAATATAAATGTAACATTATTGGTTCGTTGATCCAAGACGTTTCTCCTTCTTACTTCCATTTTGCCTTGCCAAAGTTTTTATCACCTTTGAGTATAACTTGCTTTTACTCTTGTTTTGCTTTGGCTTTAATTCTTTTGGTAATGAGAAGATTTTTTTATGTAACTAACAGGATTTTCCCAAACATCTGACAGCACAAAAACCATTCCCACCCTGGTTAGATAGATGATGTTCACCTACATTTTAGCACAGCTTGTGCTTCATTAGTGCTGTGCATTGTGCAATATTTTCTAAATAAAAGAGTCGTAAGATACCATAAATTTTACACATTATAAAGCAGAGTAAACTCTCATAAAAGTACAGGTCATTATATAACTGCACTTTTGAGCCAGCTTATGGTTTATCATCTTATTAAATAGCATCCAGTGGAAATTGCTGAACGAAAAAATATCAAGGTGAATGCATGTTCATTTGAATGCCATACCTCCTCAATGATGCCAAATGATCTTTCTCAGGCTTGACTGGATAAAGTCAACGTTCTGGAGGCAGACATCAATCTTGTTTACGGCTATTGGGCTTGAGGATGTTTTCTGGCTCTGCTGTTTAACACTAACCCCCCCATAGAGAAAGCTGCAGAGAGGAAAGAGCACGAGCGGTTATACTGCAGCTCAGGGCAATGCAGCTGTCAGCTGCAGCCTCACACTCATTAAGGATTGATGTAACCAAATAAAATGGTGCGTGTATGTATCCAATGTGTATTGAGACACAATGAAAGGCAAACATTCATATGTTGGTAATATTTTTCACAGGTTA
Organism: Micropoecilia bifurca; assembly: GCA_903067075.1. NCBI lineage: Eukaryota > Metazoa > Chordata > Actinopteri > Cyprinodontiformes > Poeciliidae > Micropoecilia > Micropoecilia bifurca. The sequence continues at coordinate 17,859 of CAEGAF010132272.1, forward strand.
CCTTTTGTCCCGGTTCTATTGAATGGCATTCATTACTGTAGAAAATGGATGCCACCCGATACCACCCCCCAAAAAAACACTGCCAGTCTTGAAATTACTAACATTAATGAAGATGTGACGATGGCGCTGACTGCCACGAGCTTGGACGTAATCATAACGTAAAGTCCGTGTCAACATGCAAGCGCACCCGCCCGCACACAAACATATGAACAACCGACAACATACTTTTTGTTTCAGCTCAAACTGGCGCGGTTCATCGTGGGAGGCGTCCCTGCCTCGGTTATCATATCCATCCCAACGTGTAATTTTCAGCGTCAAACATTTTCCCGGTTCAGATTTTCAAACAGGGCTGTTTCCGGATTGTGGCGCGCGATGAAGTCACATGATGTCATCAGGACGTATTGGGTGTTGTCTATTAAATTGAGTATTGTATTTTTGGTCATAGGTTTATTTATTTATTTTTCCTCAATTATTTTGTTTTATGTACTTTGATAAGAGTTTACTTGACTAAGAAATATTTGTCTAGTTTGTTTTGTTTTGTCTTCCTGTGGGCAGAGCCTATGACTATAAAACAGGCCCTGCAGTGCAGAGAGCCAGTCTGAGTTTATTCTCCAACCAAGTGATACAGAAGGTGATAGACTATTATAATGAATGCACTGTTGTTTATAATCTCCCTTGGGCGTCCTGTGTAAATATGCTGCACATCTCCATCTTTGTTCACCTCCTACAGACTGAAAATGAGCACAATAAACATAACTGAAAAAAACTATGCCATTGGCCAATCATGTTGGTTTTGTCCAAGTCATAATAGAGCCCTGCTACAGAAGACATCATCCATTTGATGCTCCGACAACCAAAGAACATTTTGCATCATCCTGTTTCTGAGTTATTTTGACATGGATTATAGACATAGCCTTAAATTGAACCCCTTTCAAAAACTGCAATTGGTTTTCTCCACATGTCTAAAGTCAAAGCTCATCTTTGCTAAGGGCCTCTCTCTCTAATAAAGCCAAAACAATGAGTTCAATCAAACCAAATTTACTGTTGCATTACACCGGGGGTTTTTTGGGGGGTTTTTTTGAGGGGAGGGCTTGCTTCACTTTTTCAGATTGTGGGTTTTCCTGAAATTAACAAATTGAGAAGATAAATATATTTATAGTACTATGTTCTGCTTTATCCACCAACTACGTTTAATTTCAGGTTTGAAGATGATGGATTGACATTTTATAGAAGAAATGAAAGGACGTATTCCTCCTTTATTCCTGTATAATCCACAAGTACATAACCAGCAAATCAACCTCCTTAATGCAATCCATTGCAGTATCCATCTTTGAGCTGTTTTTAAATGGCCATTAAAGAGAAGGTGTTTAAAATGTTTTTCTTAGTTTTATATTTATATGATATCACTTTTTTATATCTGGGGTCCATGAGCTCTTAGAGAGAGAGAAAGCAACAAAACAAAACAAACAAAAAAATTTTTTACAAGTTATGGAGTATGTTAGAAATTAAATCTCAAATGGCATGCACTTTCAATTCATCTTTATTTCCCTTTTTTGTGCTTAACCTTTTAAGATACTTGACTCATACCTTATTTCACATTGCTCAGCTGTGTCTTGACTGAAGCAATGAACATTTTGTGTTTTATCTGTCATTTCGCCTGATATTACCAACTTTGATTTTCTTACAGTAAGTTACCCTGATTACTGCCAAATGTTTAAGCTTCAATTTTCTGCCCATAATTTGAGTAAAAGAAGTGTGATATCTCACAATGTAGTGCAATAGAATATTTATAATTTCAGAGAAGACTAACTTCTATATTGTCATTAACTTTGTAAATAAGACTTAGTGGAAGAAACAAATACCTTGCCTTACATTACTGCCAAAATGAGAAAAAATAAATAAATAAATACATGGAGTAATACATTGGCAAAAAAAGAAAAAAACAAGAGAAAAACACTTTAATAGGGTTTTTTGTTGCTGTAGATAGCAAGCCTTTCTTAAGTGGATGATTGCTCTTATGACATTGATATATGATGTTTCCTGGAGCCTTACAGGGACCTGCTGTGCTGGGTGACACATGGGAGTTTCACTAAATGCCTGTACCCATGTCATAGACCTGCAATGAAAACCTAGGGGGAATGTAGGTGATTTAATCCAATGACACATGTCCCATCAAAACCTTTACAGCACTGGGAAGTGGAGGCTGAGAAAGCTGTTATAAACACAAGGTTTAAGCGAACCACATGATGTCCCCTTAACCACACATAAAGCAGTTCCTGTGTCTTAAAAATTGTTGTATTCAAATGAGCAAAATGTGTGTGTGTGTGTGTGTGTATAAATACATTCCTTTATTATACATAAAGTATAATTAAGCGTCCTGTCTTCATCTAATTACAAGGTCCAAGTTGTTTTTTAGATCTAGTCTCATCAAG
>CAEGAF010132274.1:0-18440 GCA_903067075.1 Micropoecilia bifurca
GTGTGTGTGTGTGTGTGTGTGTGTGTGTGTGTGTGTGTGTGTGTGTGTGTGTGTGTGTGTGTGTGTGTGTGTGTGCGCGTGTTATTAGGCCAGCCTCCTCTTGATTCCACAGCTTCTCGGTGTGAACTGAGGCTGTAACATTCAGGACTGCTGGCTTTGCAGCTGTAAAACTCTGATGTTTAGGGGTTCACTGTTTTCCCCAAAGGACGTTTAGTAATTGTTAAATAGTTTTCAGTTGATATTTACTGAACCTTGTAAAACTCTTCAAGCTCCCTTTCCTACATTTTGTCACATTACAGCCGAACGGAGATCGATCAACACTGAGTGGTTCAAATATCCATCGGTAGGCAAATGTAAAACCGATTGACAGTTTTTGAAAAGTTTTTAGTAGCAAAAATCTAAAATGCTTGTCCAGCGCCACAGATTCTTAATTTGATAGGCCTAGGCTTTGACTGGGCCATTCTAATAAAATGAGTGTCCCAGTCATTGGGCCTTTGATGATCCTTTGATGTGGATCATTCCATTGCAGTGTTTGTTCACTAATGTTTTCTAACAAACCTCTGAGGCCAGAAACTGCCTGGCTGAGAAAGCCGATCGTCAGAAAATGCATTCTCTGATGCTAACCTGAAGATCTTGTCCTCTGATTGGCTGTCGTTCCTCATGCCCACAGAGCAGCACAAGTTGTGTGAAAAGGGCTGTTTGGCTCAGAGGATCTGTATGGGGACAGGCAAAGCCTTTTGTGCTCCCAGAACATCGGGTCCAAAACCGCGGTGAGAGACCTCCTAGCTCGTCTCCCCACCAACAGCAGCTCCTGTCAAACCACAGAGGGGCCTTTGTGGCAGCGGGGCCGGCGCTGGCTGGATCCCAACGCCCAGTGCAGGCCTGTATCTGGCAGGCTGACCTAAGGGGACAGAGACAGTATCTGGGTTTTCATTACAAACGTGTGCAAAGCTTTGGCGATGCTTTGCTAATGACGAAAAAACACAATTTTGCAAATGCAGTGTTTGCATTAAATGAGAAACAATTAAAATCATAAGTGAATAAATTTGTTTACGCGATAAGTTGTTAAAAATGAGGCCCCATCATCCTCTTACTTCCTGTCTTCTTCTTCTTCTTTTCCTCCAGTAGTAACATCCAGTTGTTGATCACGTGACTTCTGTGTTGTGAACAAAGCGTTTCCATTGCAATTTTGTGAAGTACAGTAATTCCAATACCGTCAAAAAATGAACTCATGCTAGCGCCAAAACGTTTTATCATAAAACCGGTTTTTCAAAATCTTTGTTTCCGTTAAGTGAATTTATTTTTGTAATACCAATTTGCCCAATTTTAGGATATTTGAAAAGCAGCAAAGGACAAACTCAACTTATGATCAATTTTGCGATGCACATTGTCCAAGGAAGCACTTTCCTGCTGAATACATCCTGAAATGACTGATGTAGTTGAAAAAAAGTGTTGCGAAAAACACCAATTTTGATATGGCTGAAAACCTACCACATTTTGGCACCAAAAACATGTACTGAAAAACTTAAGTGTTTTCAAAATTGACACTTTTCCTTTAAGTAAATATTTTTCATAAGTCCAAATTGCTCAATTTCATCATAAATGCAAATTTATGCCAAAACTTTGTTGATGTTCTGCTAATGTTGTTCACACAATAAGACACTAAAATCATCCCCCAACTACTTCCTGTCACTTTCTTCTTCGTTTTTTCCACCAGTGGTAACATCCGGTTGTTGATCATGTGACTCATATGATGCGAAAAGTGTTTCCATGCAGTTTTGTGAAACACTCATTTTGAAAAACCATCTCATCCTTTTGCACAAACTTATCACAAAATCATGGGGTTTTTTTTATTGCCATGTTTCCTTTACGCAAATTTATTTCCCTAATTCCAAATTGTACAATTTGATGGTTCCAATCTCCCATTAAACACTTGCAGTCCTGTACCTTCTGCCCTCCCTCTGTGCAGCTCAGTGACTCCCTCTACACTCGCTGCGTCATCTTGTTCATTTTAGCGGAACTTCCCTGTCTAAACCACACTGTAAAACTAATTCAGTAAAACCATTAAAGTGTGAGTAAAGCCCTTCACCTTGCAGGAATCTCTCATAAACAGGATTGGATCCACCTGGATGGGATCTGCTGCTCAGTCGGAGTCTGTGTGGGAACATTTGCTGCCTGGTGAAGAACCTGAAACTTCTGGAGCTGATGTTGGCAAACACCTTCTCCTCTGTAGAACCCTGACTCGGAGGTCAGAGGTCAAGTTTTAGAATATCATTAGAGATGAACTGATCAGAAGACTGTGGCTGATTTTTGGTCTCTTAGTTTTTCAAGCTTTGACTTTAACTTTGGTTTAGTTATGAATAACTATTAAGTGCCAAAGGTGGTAATCAACGGCTGTGGAGGCATTATGAGAAATGAACTTTTTTCAGCTTTCCATCATGTTACAATATTATTCCCTCATCAAAAACATACCTGGAGTGTTGCTTTGATTCTTCTATTCATGTTTGAGGAATCCTTGAGCTTCTTAAAGAGACAGAGGCCCAATTTCAGGGTGCTAAATTACAGAGTAAATTTTCAGTCTGTTATTGCTTATAAAAACATGTCTGACAAAGCTCAGGTGACCTTCCTGGATTCGATGATGACGTGGACTCTTTTAGCCATCAATTGGTACCTGGAAAAATAAGTAGAAGGTTTTTTGTTGTTCTGTAATAAGCCTTTTGAGCTGAAAAACACGACTTTGAACACTTTGCACAATCTCATAAACCAAAGTCCCATTTGTCACCACAAAGTTTACTAAACAAGTTGGTGTCACTGCCAGAACTTTCAGCCATAAAAGTAGAGGGACTCTGACATCCCATAACAGCCAAAACCACTGGAGCCCACAGAGCTGCACCGGGGCTCCACCACTTCTTCTGTTCTTTGGAATTATGTGGTAGCATAAAAGCTAAGCTGCTCACCTCAAGAGGATTGAAGTCTTTGTTTTCAGATGCTCCACTGTGACATCTGAACTTTACGACTGAGCAGACGGGAATCTGTTGGCGTCTTTATCAGTCCGTGATAACGAACAAACAGGACGTTGTTGACTGGTTAGTGTGTTGGCCTAAATGATGCCCTGCATCGTTCATGGATGACTCACCTTCTGTCACATCAGATTAGAGTCGACTCGACCACCTCGCCTCAGTCCGAAACATCCTTCAGAACCGTGTAACAGGGTTTGATGTAACAAAGTCCCTGAAGTGTTAGTCACTGTCTTTATTTAGTTACCAGTGAAACAAATATGGACAAATGGGAACCACAGCTTACCCCCAAACACGCATGTCGAGAAGTTCGCTTACCCGACATGTGGAGGATTCGTGACCCGCTTTTATTTACAGTATTGCTTCATTTCGTGTTTGACCCAGTTTGGGTCAAGTTTCAGACGTCACCCAGATGGTCTCACATTTGATTCCAGAGCATTTTAGTGTACAGTGGAGCTCATGTTGACTTGATGGCATGCAGGCTTTGGTGTAGGGAGATTACAGAAACTATTCTACTGTGATCAAGTCCGTCTGTAGACCATCGTTCCAGAGGACTTCTGGTTCACTCAGATGAAATTTTGCCAACCTAGTTTGTGTGGTAGTATCGTGTTTAGAGAAAAGAGACTTCTACCTGGCAACTCATCTGAATAAGCCAAACTTTTTGAGTTGTTTTTTCTTTAGTCATGTCATGGGCGTTTACCACTGACTATGCTAAGGCATGCAGAGTCCAGGATGGAGCTCCTGTCTCTGTTCTGGAGTTAATTTCCTTGTCTGCTCACTCTGCTTTGGGTCTATCTTTGTTTAATAAATGACAGTGTGGAATGACAGTGTGTTGGTGCTCTGGCTTTATGGAAAGTGCTTGTTTTCATTTACAGCAGAAAGTTAATATTTCTCTTAAAACCCTAAGATCTAAACTTTGATTCTTTCTACAGGGGAAGAAATAATTCCAGATGATTCCATTGGTTTGCCTGTGTTTCAGTTATCTTTATAGGAGGAAAAAAATCATACTGTAGGGCGAATATATGATGTGTAGGGACATTATAAAGGGAGATTGGGACATATTTCGAACTACAGGCAGATGTTCTGTGAAGTGATGTTCTCAGGGTTAATGCTTGTCGCTGAGCGTTTGCTACCTTTTACCCTCTGTTACAGAACGTGTGTGTGTGTGTGTGTGTGTGTGTGTGTGTGTGTGTGTGTGTGTGTGTGTGTGTGTGTGTGTGTGTGAGTGTGTNTGTGTGTGTGTGTGTGTGTGTGTGTGTGTGTGTGTGTGTGTGTGTGTGTGTGTGTGTGTGTGTGTGTGTGTGTGTCAGTGTCAGCCTAGCAGAAATATGTGGTACAGCAGTCGACTACATTCCCTTCTTCAGTCTGTGCCACGCAAGCAACTTTCCCTTCCAGTCCTGTTTGTTGTGTTTTCTCTGAATGAAAAACACCTTTAACTCTGACACAAAACAGGAAGAGGCTCCGCCTACTGGAAACCTTAAGTATTACAGTAAACCTGCAATCTTTTGTTTAAGAAAAAAAAGTAAAATCTGATTTTCCCGATGCTGTAAAACCAATTAATGAATCATCAGTTCTCATTAACATTCCTCTTTGCAGTTGTTTACTCTCTGTTGTTATCTGACTCATGCCCCACCTCTGGAATCGGTAAATCTGGACATCCGAGTCCTCATGTCCCGCTGACCCACATCTCCTCCACAGCTGCTTCCAAATAATGACCTAAGAGCTCCGTGGCCGCCTGTTGCCAGAAATAGCATGTCTCTACTTTGCAGATCTACACGAACCCTTCTTTTACCTCATAAATAAATCTGATGTTCCAGAGCTGCGTGCACATAATCACATGTGTGTGTCCCTACAGGGTAAATGGGAACATGTGTGTTTATTCATGTTCGTGCAGAGGATAGCTTAGGCTGTGCTTCACGCTAAAGAAAACAGTCCAGTCCTAACTGGGAATGTTTTGTTGGCTAAAGGCAAGAATTGAACTTTTCCTCACCCTGGGTTTCAGAGAGTCCAGGAAGAGTCGGGCCTTCAGTATCATGCATGTTACTGATCCATGTTCACCTGAGTCAGCTTCTGAGATCTTTGGTCCTGTGTTTAACAGTGAGGAGAATCATCACTGTGATGGAAGTCCTGCAACATTTAGAGGAGAGGTTAACATCAGCAGTCAGCTCAGTCATCGCCATGGGTTCCAACACTTAGAAATGCCTATTTTGATCATTCAAATAAATATATATACTCACACACACACAATGGACACAATCTTAGCACTCCAGTAGAAGCCAACATCCTCACTCAGGTGGGAACAACCAATCGGCACAGAGGAAATTGGATGACACTCCTTGACACCTATCAGAGCACGTCTAGTACCATTGCACCTAGATATCCAGCTTATCAAGCTGCTTGTTCTTTCAAATATATGAGATATGAAAAATCTGTAGTTACATTTTCCATCAACAATTTGGCATTATGCTCCACTAAAAAAGCTGTTATCTATCCTGATATTATTAATGAGTATGCCCAATGAGAGTAAAACTGCCAGTGGAAAAGCTGTTCTGAATGTGCTGGACCATAAAAAAAATCGTACCAAACCACATCCACCGCTGGCCTACTGCTCAGTGGAAACAAAGGATTTGTGCCAATCTCTTCCTCACACAGACACTGAGAATGTCGGTCTCCACCCATCAGTAACAGCTTCTGCACTGAAGAATGTTGATCATGCATGTTACTGATCAGAAAGAAAGACGTCAGCTTCTAGTTGCTAATCAGCCAATCACCAGTCAAGGCAGCAGGTAAACACTGAGAGTCAGTGTTTACCGTGTGTAACATGGTTTCCTCCGCATTTTACCGTGAATTTTGACAACACATCATTTTTACATTAGACAGTCACGTGCACTGGTGTCCGCTTTACAACGGGGATTGTTTAGTTTCGCCGATGGTGTGAAGCAAAAACAGATGGATGTGAAGATTTACATCACAGCGTTTGCTGCATAGCTCAGGCAGTTCCAGTCAGAAGCTGCTGACACCACTGATGTGTCTGTTTAGATAATCAAGTGAGTTCTGGATCTGTGTTGGTTCCATTTGAGGAATAGAACGAGAACTGAAGAGAGGGGAAGGAAAACCTTCCCATGACAGTCCACAGCTGTTTTCAGAGCTGCCTGTGAAGTCCACAGTTCAGTCTTATGGAGCCTCAGCACCTGATGGACGTCATCACACTCTAACATCCTACTGCTGTTATCTGCGGGCTGGAAAGAATTCCAGCTGTTTCCTTGATGTTCAGTCCAAACTCACTACGTCTCCATTGCAAAAGTTCCATTGCACAATTTCACCATTAATTAATTCCATTAACTCAGAAATCAATTAAAGTCGCACATTGATGAGATTGTTTTACGCTATGAATTATTAAACACTCTGCACCATCGTCCTCCGACCACTTCCTGTCGTCTTTGTTCCATAAGGGTTTTGATCACATGACTCGAGTGATTCAAAAAAGTGTTTCATTACAGTTTTGTGAAATGCAATAAAACTACCTCATCCAAAAACCTTTTATTGACAAACGTGAGTTTTCTCAAAATTGGCGCATTTTCATCGAGCAAATTTATTTTTGAGACTCAAATTTGCACAATTACATGCTCAATGCAAATGCAGCATTATGCTGTAGTTCCAACGTAGATTGAGAAAATAAATGAAGACGAATGTCTGAATCCAGCATATGAAATCAGCTGGGTAGGTTAAAGATTCACTGGTCATAATTTCTTTGACCTACCAATTATGATTTTAACCAATTCCAATTTCTTCTCTTCAACTCTTCCAATGTTGACTAGAAAAACATTGAACAGTTTGGAGAACTTGGCAGATTTAAGGTTGAGTCACAAAGTGAGGGACAAAAACCAGTCGGTGCTGGTCGGAATGAATTCTGATGTCCAAACCCTGGCTGCCGGGGTTTTTTCCCCTTTCTTTCCACCTTCAGCTGCCGTGCCCAGATTCAGACACTGAGCAGCAGCTCTGTGAGGCCAACGTCAACAACTCTGAGCTCAGGGGAACCGAGACACATCAGGGATTAATATGTCCCAGAACAGGAAGTCACTGTTTTTTCTATCCTACGATCAGAACTTCTTTTTTTTTTTACATCCTCATACTCCAAACTGTAAATAACTTTATAAATAAGAGCATAGAAATTCTGCACAGAGGCGTCTTGCTTATCTGTGCTGAGTATTTAGTTTGAACTTCAGAGATGTGAGCAGGTCCAGTGGGATCAGAGCTCGGCTCCGGGTGCCGCTGTTGGTCAGAATGGGCTTGGTATGCTCCTTGGTTGTTGTTGATGTTGTTGGCATCACCCAAGCTCATAGGAAGAGTTTATGATCTCCTCTGGCTTTATGGGTCTGCAGTTTATTAACCTGCAGAATATAGAGCTATTTATAGTTTTGGCTAACAGCTTCCTTATCCAAAACGGTGCTTCAAAGTTTTGTGCACACAGAGCCTGGCAGTATGTTTGGTCCTGTTTTTTCTGCGTTTGTTTGTTACCTATTAGTGAGATGTCATGTGATAGATTGTAAATCAATACTTTATAGAACAACAGTCCATTGCTGAAGCTGCAAGGCTAGAAGTATGTCTGTTTTCTTTCCATCTCTATGTATCTCTCACTCTATCCATCTAGATCTATCACACTATTTATCTCTATTTAAATTGTAATTTTTTTTTAAATTAAGGTTGGGGGACACACAAAATCCTTCAAGAGCCTCAAATGGCCCTTGTTGGCCGTTTCTCTGAATAGAAATGCCTGCCACACCTTTCAGGTTTTCATTCCAACCACACTTTGTATCCTGCGATTGTCCACTGCTTTGTCTATCACGCAGAATCCCAACGACACATGGCTGTCTGTGGCTGGAATGTAGCAAACTGTTGAATCCTTTTGAATTCTCTGTAACTTTCCACTGCGCCATTTGGTTGGGACCTTTGGAGGTAAGGAAATAACCAGCTCCAGGTTTTGGCTGCGTCGTTGTGTTTCTGGTGAGTAATGTTGGCGACAGTCCGGGCATGCTGCGATTCAGAGCACAAAGCCGAGGTAAACACAGTTTTTGTGCCTGCCAGCTATGTGCCGTTGCAATCCGAACCTGCCTGCTGCTGCTCAGGTGCTCTGCTGCCTGCAGCTGCTGAAGGAAGCAGGGAAGGAAGCTACAGAGTATTGGCTCCTCCGTTCTGATCATGAACTCTGTTTGGCTCGGCTGGAGGGGCAGAGCTTGTTTCGGCCTGTCAATTTTTACCAACCTACATTTTTACAGCTGCTTCACTCTCACAGAGGCTCATAAAGCACAAAGACAGACGTGTAGCGTTGTTCTAGCAGCCCTTTAAACGGGAACACATCTTCCACAGACATGGAACATAAAGTTACTGTTTAAAAGCATATTTAAAAGTTTAATTGGACTATTTGTTTTGGAGTGGTTGTGGTTGCAAACATGACAGGGTTTTGCTATCACTGTGGTTTTCAGATAACAAAGTTCCTTTTAGCAGCTGAAGGGAAGAGTGATGGTCTGTAGAGGCTTAATAAAAGCTGAGTGTGTGATTGTGTGGGAAGTGAGCTGTTGTAAGGCTGGTCTTGTTAATAACTGATTTCATCCAGTTGGTCTAATGTGAGGTTTGAACTCTTGCCAGCTTGTAACTGACAACCATTGATGCTGCTGTGACTTTCTGACGTATATTTATGTAAAACTAGAAAACGTCTCCTTGATCATAATGTTTTGCTGAACAGGCCAGTTGGTTCCTCACTGATCCACTTCTGTAGAACATAATTAGTCCCTCCCAGCTGGTCCTTTGGCCCACATTTCTGCACAACCTTGCTTCACATCATTGACTTTTCCAGCAACAGCTTCATGATGCGGTAGAGGTCTGGATGTTGGGTCTTTTCAACTCCAGCATTGTTTGTTCCGCTATCCTAACATTGCTCCCATTCTTTATATTTACCAACTTTCTATTCCGCTTTGCATAGAAATGTGCCTCAGCTGGTGCCTTCTGTCTTTTAGATGGTGTGTAAGTAGCATCAGATAATTATTTGCCATGGAAAAGTTTTGATTCACTCTTTTCATTTGCTTCTCTGATACTTTACAGTTATCAATACATTTTAAAGATGATTAAATGCAGCTAGTGTGCAGCTTAGTGATGCAAATCACACTATTTTATGTGGCCGATGTTCTAAACAAGTGTATTGCAGCATTTTTTTAACAGCAGTTTTTGTGTTTGTGGAGCCCAGATTGCCTTATAGTCTCTGCCATGCCTGGGCTTTCATAATGAAAAAGTAATACTGCTCTTATTGCCACTTTTATGTTATCACATTAATTCCACACAATATTCAGCAAAAACTTTAAGACCACAATGCCAACCCTTATGTGATAAATCGACTCAGTGATTCTTATATTTCAGATATGTACTTAAATTGAGGAGTTCATATAATATTCTCATTTTGATTCCCATCAGATGTCTGATCATTATCCCTCCTCTGCTGTGCAAAGTAGGTTTCTTACAGACTGGTTTAGTTTTAACAGAGCTTCCTCAGCCTTAGCCTGACTGCTGGGTTCTTTCAAGAGAGAGACAATTATGGGCTTACGGTTTTATCACCATATCTTGTGATACTATTGTGATAAAGCGATAAAAACTATTGTTTCATTTTTTGGTAACTGTGCATGCTGGGAAACATTTCATAGATTGACAACGATTGTCTACAAGTTGTTGGAAGACTGCAACACAAACCACTCTGCTAGATCTGATTGAAGCAGTAAGGACAGACACAGTCTGGTTCTTGATATATAACATAAGGGTGTATTTTTTTCCTGAGTTTGCCCTTTTTAAAATATGTTGACTTGTGTTTTTTTTTTTAAGAACAGCTAGAGTTGGGTGTTGGTCATCATCCAGACTATGTTGCTTTCCCACAGGAAGTTCTCTGTTCCCTAAGTGAAGGTTTCACTTCTCCAAGCTTTTCTTTTTCACTGTCTGTTTCAGTAGTGAAGTGAACAGTGAGCCTCCTCTAAGGCTCTGATACAGCTGCATCAGTCAGTTTTGAAATGTTATTTATACGTTTGTCCATTTGTTTTTAGGTAATTTCTGAAGATCTATGGTTTATTTGTAGTTCTGATCTTCTGCTAATTTTTAAGATCATTTCCAGAACAGACGGAGACCAGAGTTGGTATCTAGACAGACTCTTCTGAATGAAAACCATTGTTGGTGTATTGCTTGTGAAGATGGATAAACAGGCATGTCTGTGAAATATTGTTGTTTTTTGTGTTTCCTCTGATTTCTTCTGTAATAACATTGATGGAAGAAGATGTTGACATGTTGTATTCATTTAGTTTCCTATCTGTGGTCATCAAATTGTAGGACTTCTTTGTTTGACTTCTTTCTTTGACAGCGAAACACAACCGACTGTCACTTACATTCTTGACGATTTGTGTTCAATTTAATAGAATGAAGAGTTTTAACTTGTTTTATTTAGCATAGTGTTATTTCTGCTTGAATCTCATTCTATTTCTTAAATGTAGACTTCCTTAGAAATGTAATGTTCAATCTACTCTAATCTACTGTTGTTTTTATTTTTGTCTCTTTCCAATTCTTATATTTCAGATATGTACTTAAATTGAGGAGTTCATATAATATTCTCATTTTGATTCCCATCAGATTTTTAAGTGTTGGACTTGAAAGTAGGTTGAGCATTTGTCGTATTGTTTTTCATTTATTGCGATAAATTTCTTTGTATGATAAGAAAGTTGATTTATTGTCGTCATGATAATTTCCAATTAATTTTTAAATTCCCCAAAATTGTTGGGGTTATTCGTTCTCCTCTGTTTATTCATACTTAAATTGATTTGAAAATTTTATTAAATGCAGTTACTGTGTGCCGTTTAAAAATCCTGCTTCTTCATAAGACTGTTGTCCTGAAGATGCACATTAAAAATGTTTTTCAGGATCACTATTTGAGTGTGAGGGGTTTTGACTGCTGCAACAGCGACGCAATTAAAACGATAAATAAATGGTTCTTATCACTTTTATTCTCACGTTACCACAAAATATTGTGATAAAACTTGAAGTCTACATCACCCAGCTAGACTTGAAAGCCAAAGGACAAGTCAGTGAAGCTGAAGTGGTTAATATAAAATATAAATATGTCATCCTTGAAATTAGACTTGAAATCTCCTTTCTGTCTTTTCTTTCTCTTTTTTTTTTATCTATGCGTATCGGCGCCAGAGACGGGCCGACAGCAGGAACGCCACATGTCTCTGTCCTGTCACAGTAGAATATTTTCTATCTGTTTGTCCCTGAAGGAAGATCGGTGATCATTCCTCCTTAATGAGACAAAATCAGAGCCACATTATGTCAACTTGACGGGGTGTTTTTCTTAAGTCCTGTCTGCCAGCGGCTTATGGAAAAAGCGTCTGTTTTTCAGCTGCACTCTGGCTGTCATCTGTCCAGACTGGCGCAGTTCCTCTCCTCCTCTCGCTGCCATGCCAGCATCTCGTTCTGCCTCCAGACCTCTGGTGCGCAGCTGAAACATTTCTGTGTGACTTGGCCACAAATGTGTAGGAATCTCTCCCAGTCCCCAGAGAATCGTGCCAAATGTTTTTCTCTCTGACCCTTCAGCATTTCAAAACGTCGTCTTTTAAAGAGGAAATGGTCGTCATTCCACACTGCAGTCTGGAAGCTGTGATGGGAGCAGCTTTAACAGAACCTTCTTTGCGTGTTTTTTCCATTTCGACCCGAAGTGAGACGAAGATTTAGAGGCTGGTCTAAGCCCTTGTCTGAGCTGTAATCTCCTCCCACGGCTCGCTGTATAATTTAGTGTTTTATGGAGATATTGTTGTTCTGTCAGGCTGTCATTTCAGGGCCTCCTGCCACAGTATGAGCTGCCTGTCAGCGCCAGGGAGGGGCAGCCGGGTCCGTTTGTTTAGCTCGTCTGCTCTGAAATTAATGTGCATGGCTCTCTGTCATTTGACATTTTTGCTTTGTTTAAATGAAGTAAGACAGAAAGAAACATGCGACACATCCTATATGAGCCCATTAATGTCCTAAATCCTGCTCATGATGTGGGAAGTCTAAGTACACTTCAGAAAACGTCAGCTTTTGTTTGTCAGGATGACCAGAATACGTGCAGTGAATTAAACAAATGAACAATATAGATCATTGAACTGAGAAGTGACACCTGAACTCTGACCCCAGACCGTTAATGGAGTTGAGAAGGAGGCTTGAAGGATGCAGAGCAGGACCAATCAGGAGGAAAGTGGAAGTTCAAACTATCTCTTCCATCAAACATAGGATCATATCCCCTTGGCTTTCTAACCAATCAGCCACATAGAGATTTAAAGCAGCAGTTTGTTACTTTTTATAACAAATATTTTTTACACATTTGTTTAAACCTTCACTATATTGTGACAGCACATGACTCAGATAATCTGTGGTGAGAACGATGATCTCCACCTCTTTCCTGAGCCAATGTTATCACCTGAAACCAACCAATCAGAGCCAGGAAGAGTAAAGGAGAAAGCGAAGCCAAAGCTTCATGGGTCCAGCAGAAGATGGAGTTTCAGTAAAACCTGGATTCATCGGTGTCCTGGGTACTTCAGTGATATGATCTATGCTGGGACATTTCCCACCCTGTACCTGTTGAACTAAAGACTGGAGATGAGATTGATTTAGGAAACATTAAAATACTCAGAGTGAACAGTAGGAAGTGAATCAACCGTTTGACAAGCTAGGCTCTGTTTTTCTCCTGCCTACTTGTGGATTAGTATAACTTCATGTTTGTCACTGTGTTTGTCTAATATTTTAGCTTTTCTCTGTACGTTTAGAAAGTGCTGTTACGATACACAGTGTTGAAGCCTTCTTGACAAACTAGTTTTAACCTGCTAATGAGCAACATGAAAAAGGGTTTTGTCAGTGGACCAGAGATTTTAGTGAAATTTAATACAGACGGCATCACAAGTTCTCACGTATTCTGTCTTGTGAAGCACCAGTTTAAATTAGCTCGAGGTTTTCCTCCCGTTTTTAACACTGTCAGCAGTAATTACTTGGTTAAATAAATCTTTCATGGAGTAAAAAAAAACATGGCATGTCTGTAAAAAACATATTGCTATTTACTTTCTGGATAGAGCTTTATTATGTAACTTTTGTTTAAAAATATGTTTTTCACATGAAGTATCGCCATGTCAAATCAAACTTATAAACCAATATCTTAATCTGATCTGGTTTAACCGTCACATGCCTGCTCAACAGAAACGGTTTCCTGTGTAGATGAAATTTTCTTCATCCACATTGAAGTATTGATTTGAGGAATGTTTCCTCTGGGAATTAATGAGCAACCTCAGTGAACTTTAACACGACGCAGAGGTGTGCAGAAATTTGACATTTTTTGACAGATGGATGGCTAGAAATGGAACTCTGGTCATATTTTCTACCTTATTCCAACAGTTTTACCCCAACATGCAGAATGTTCCACAGGACAGCCTCCCCGGAGACGGACCGCTTCCCTCTTCCCTCTCCCTGTTCTCTCTAACGTTTTGAGTCACCCTGGCGAACGCTACACCACCACAAGAATTTCAAAAATCCGCTGCAGCTTTTCCTAAGAGCAGGACAGAGGGCCAAGATTCTGAGTGGAACTGGAGAAGTTGGAGGTTACTGCCTTGAGTTTTCTTTCTGCACACACACACATGATTGTAGCTCCCCTGCAGGAAGTGTGAGCTCTTCTCATCTGCAGTGGGAACCAAACGACCAAACATCCAGACGCTGTGCTAGCTGTCAGATCACACCAGATGCTTTGCATTCCTGATGAGGGTTACTCAGTTCAGCACAATGACCTAAAACTTTGTATACCAGATAGACATTTTTTGCACATCCACTCTTCACCCCATTGGTGCACATGTTTCTTCAGTTGTGCACAAGTTTGACATGTTGGATATGAACTCGGAGAACCCCTTTTCTGCAACTAAAGTGACTTAACAGCTCATTTCTCTTTTTACATAAGCTCCAAATATTTGCATAAGCCTGTGTAAATGTGCTTTTGAAACACATGCTGCGTCTTGGCATCAAATATGCATTCCCAGGCTGCAGCAAGAAAACATGAACTGGATTCTGGTCCCACAACTGTAGGTTTTTACGCTGGCAGTGCGACTTACTATGCAGGCTGCAAGTCAGTTCACAGCTACCTGATAAGTCAGCAGGGGAGACGCCAGCGACACACTAAGAACGGATTTCTGCTGCCTTTGGTGTTGGAGCTGTTCTGGAACCCCACAGCGCTGCAGAGTTTCTCTCATGTGTGCAGCTTTCTAATGCTGCTTCCTGTCAGCTGCAGTTTACAGCATCGCATCAGAAGGACATTAAATCACACAGAGGGTCTAAAGGCAGTTTTGTAAGGTTTTGAACTCTCCAACTTGGGGATGGGCAATAAATTGACCTCAAGTAATTAAAAAGATCAAACTTTTGCAAAATCTGAACTGTTTTTTGTTGATGTACTCCTTCGGTTTCCATAGTTGAGTGATGTCAGCCAACCCAAACCTTACACTGTAAAAACGCAAATTCCTGCAAAGTAATTTTGATCAAGCTTCTAGTCACATATATTGATACACTGGAAACTTTTTATCAATATGTAGGAGTTTAAGTGAATAATTCCTTAATATTGATTTAAAAGAAACTATTTCACTTTTAATGCGGAATAAACTGCCAATGGAACAAGAACATTTTCATCAATATTAAATTATTGCAGCTCCTATATTTCAGCAAGCTTTTATATCTTGCTGAAAAGTTATAACTTTTCAGTTATAAGTAACTACTTTCAGTAGTTTTCTTATTTCAAATGCATTAATTTATTTGTGCTAGAAACTAGACCAAAAATACTTGGTAAGACTTTGTTTTTGCAGTGTATCATTTTGTTTGACAAGTATGTTTTACAGATTCTAGTAGATTTTTGACTTTTAAGCAAAGAGATGTCCCTGTTTTTTCTAAAAACCAACAACAAGGTTTTATGGGTCAAATTTGCTGTTTTCTTTATCTACAATCGGCCTGATATGCTGTCATACAAACTGGTGAGATTTGTGGATGCAAATAATAATTTGTGACTATCAAAAAAGTTGATATGTTTGAAAAAACACAAACTCAAAAATTTTGATTTTGATTTTTTAAATTGCCTTATTTTCTTTAATGTATTTTTGGAAATGCAGAAGGCTTTTGTTACAGGAGCTTCTTCTGGTTTTCCTAAAAGTGCGCAATAAGCATTTACCTCCTTGCCAAGTGGCAGCCATGCTGGTCAATGACTGAATTACCTAACAGAACAATGATGAATGGTATTTATAGAACATTTTGGTGTTAACACTAAAAAGAAGAGCTGGAAACAGAGCCTGAGGTCTGTGAAAGCGGCTGGATGCCGATCACCTCCCCCACACGTCTAATAAGCACCGTAGTGTTTATGGACTGCAGGGCTGCTAGCAGCTAGCCTCGACTTGTCCGTGTGAAAGCAGCTGAATCTGCACTCCTTTCATCCTCTTTGCACTTAGAGGTGTAAAACCTCATCAACCTTCTGAGTGCCCAAACAGTCATTTAAGGACACATTCCCAGCACTGGTGCCATTAGTCAGCCACATGCCGCTCATCGTGGCAGCCTCTGAGCAAAGACTGGGAGTGGTGCATCAGACTGCCAGGCTAGAAAATAACACAATAATGGGCCTACGCTCAGTTTTTCCTCCTGAAATGTGCATGGCTTTAAAGTTTTGGTGTAAAACTAAAGTTACGGCATGTCTGAGATTCCAGACAAAGTGTTGCTTAACGCTGACCACTCAGCTGATGATCAGACATAATACTTCCTCCTGGCACCAAAGAGTCCCTGACCTCTTTGAAGAGACGTTTGTTTTTCCTCCTCGCTGCCCTGCAGCTGCGCACGGTGACTAAATGTTCTCGACTTTTAGGAAGATTCTTGGACAGAAGCAGCAGCCACTCCTAAAGTCTGATTTAATTCACTAGTGAGCCACGTCCTCCACAGGCGGCACTCCTCTGTTGGGTCATCCTTCCATGTCCAGTGCATTTCTAAGTTTAGGATGTGGAACTTTCTGGGACTTTACTTTGGAAAAAGGTGTGTTTAATCTAAATCCTTATCCAGCATTGTAAACCTCTTGTGTGACACAGAAGAGCTCAGAATGTGACTAATGGAGACTGATGGAAATCTGTTTACACCAGAATGAGAATGACTCATTAAAGAGTTAGTTCTATGGAAAATGTACCCCCTTTTTCTTTTTTTAGCTTTCATCATGTTCTAATGCTATAGCCTCATCAAAATCCTGGAGTGTTGCCTCAATTCTTCCATGCATATTTTAGAAATCCTTCAGTCTCCTTTAGATGGAACATGCATTGTTGTAACAAGTTTGAAAGAGACAATGAGGCGAATAAAAGCCCACCTGCAGGTGGTGTTTAATGGAAAAATAACAGGGTGTTGCCCTTCACCCCCATATCCAACAACCAACCACCACAGGCCTCCAGCTGGACCTCAGCACTGGGAGACATGTTGAAGTAAAATCTCTCCAAAGAAATAAAACATATAAGCAAGCAAAGAAAAAAAAACATGTAGACTGCAACCTTGTTTAGCTGCATATTATATTATGTCTTTTCTTTCACTGGAACAAAAGCTGTTTTTAGTTTTCTCCTGATCGTTTGTTATCAATGCCATCAGCTGACAGTGTTTGTCAATATAAGCCAATAAGGTGCTTTTTCTTCCATGGTAACGGAAAATAAATTAAGCCAATACTTCTAACTTGACTACAAAGCTCTTTTTTTCACAACTCTCAGGTGTTTGGTGATCAGGTCTCCAGTGTCTGTGGAAAGCATGGCCTTTTTTAACGCTTCCCTCTCCGACTGTTCTGCTGCCTCCATGTTGTCCCAGGTCATGGAGAGTGTCACTGCGGGGAGTGCAAATGCCACGCCGGCTTCGTGGGCGACAACTGTAACTGCTCCACAGAGACGTCGCTCTGCTTCTCAGATGACGGGAAGATGTGCAGCGGGCGAGGGAGCTGCGTGTGCGGCCGCTGTCAGTGCACCGAGCCGGGGGCGTTTGGAGAGACCTGCGAGAAATGTCCCACCTGCCCCGATGCCTGCGGCACCAAAAGGTGGAGCTCACACACACACACACACACGCACACACACGGAAACAAAATACACACTCGGTATACTGCTATGAAGTCAGAGACTAGTTTGGTCAATAGGAGGGAAATATTGATTGCGATGAGTCCATCTGAACTAATTAATGTCATATTTAACCCTTTAGACCAGCGCAGGCAGGATTTTCCACAGTTTTTGCACTGAACTGCCAGTTACTGAAAGTTGAAATAGTTTTGAACAAAAGCACTCTCTCATCACACATTTTCCCCAGACCAGGTTTAGCAAATGGACATAATTTAGAGAAATTAGAATTATTCTTGGGCTGCACAGTTGGTAGAGCTGTTGCCTTGCAGCAAGAAGGTTCTGGGTTCGATTCCCGGTCTTTCTGCTTGGAGTTTGCATGTTCTCCCAAATTGCCCCTAGGTGTGAGTGTGTTCATGGTTGGTTGTGTGTCTCTGTGTTGCCCTGCGACACCCTGGCAACCCGTCCAGGGTGACCCCACCTCTCGCCCAGAACGCCAGCTGGAGAGGCACCAGCAACTCTCCTGACCCCAAATGGATGGATGGATAGAATTATTCCTAAAAAAGAAATTCAGAGGAAAATAACTGATTTAACTTCAGAGACATGAAAAATGTTCCTTTTTGTTCAGAGAATATAAACTTTTTGTTTTAACTGAATGTTAATTTCATATGCATTTGGTCATTAATATTTGTTTAGTGATGAAATGGGTCAGCAGTTTTATGTTGGGCCAAATGATCCATTAGTGAAACATTGTTAAACATTTATCCATTTTAAAAAAAATTGGACAAACTTGCCAGTAATATTAGATATTAGAGAGATTTTCTGGATTAGCAGTAAATTTGGGCTCATTACTGTGATGAGTTTTGGTCTGTGAACTTTGACCTCCCCCCTTCTTTGCTCCAGGGAGTGTATTGAGTGTCGGCTTTTCAACTCTGGGAGACTCGCTGACAACGAGACCTGCCAGCGCCTCTGCAAGGATAAAATCATAACTGTGGAGAGCCTCGGTGGGTAAATACACACAATGTATTGACATCCATTCATTTTAGTACCTGGATTTATGCCTAACCCAGATGTTTCCCCTAACTATTACTAACAATTACTAGTATATTCAGACTGCACAGTGGCGCAGTTGGTAGAGCTGTTGCCTTGCAACAAGAAGGTTCTGGGTTCGATTCCCGGCCCCGGCCTTTCTGCATGGAGTTTGCATGTTCTCCCTGTGCATGCGTGGGTTTTCTCCGGGTTCTCCGGTTTCCTCCCACAGTCCAAAAACATGACTGTTAGGTTAATTGGT
>CAEGAF010132283.1:0-11996 GCA_903067075.1 Micropoecilia bifurca
GTGACTCCAGAAAGGTGAAGGTCTCTGGACATCCTGAAGGTCAACACTGACCAGCAGGCAGGAAGACAGAACCTGATCAGATCTTCCAACCCAAAGGAGCAGGAAGAACCACGACGGTCTGCGGCAGTTTACCAAC
This sequence comes from Micropoecilia bifurca, assembly GCA_903067075.1. Lineage (NCBI taxonomy): Eukaryota > Metazoa > Chordata > Actinopteri > Cyprinodontiformes > Poeciliidae > Micropoecilia > Micropoecilia bifurca. Next base: position 137 of record CAEGAF010132283.1, read on the forward strand.
ATGAAAACACATTGGAGTATATTATGAATTAATCTGACATTTTTAAACTATTTGCAACACCCTGACTAACATTAGCTCATGTATATTCGGCACGATTACAAGTTTTATCGTAGTTTATAATCATCGTTATCTCACCTGAACCGTCTGAACCTCCTGCTTTCCTCCAGCAGGGCTGAGATCAGCTCCTCCTCACCATAAAGCAGCTTTTCCTCCCACTGTCACATTTTCTTGAAGTCTCAGAAAAATCGCAGTCAGGCTATAAAAAAATATCTCAGCTCTCTCTTCTTCTTTTGTATCAGAAACAACAACTGGCGTTAGGTCGCATGTAAGGAAGCACAGCACAGAGCCTGGTGGCAGGGCGCTACACCCCCCACCCCCCGCCACCAGGAGGCAGTACCTGCTACAGAGCCGAGGAGGGCCGGTGGAAAAGGGGCATAACACTTTTTTACCATCCAGACATACACAATTATAAATAACTGGAATAGTTGCGTAAATTAAAGACAAAACGTGATTACTTATAAGATTTAGACGTATGCAGACATGGATAGAATACCACTATCATTTTACAATTAATAGTTCATAACCATTTAATTAGACAACTCATGTGTAGCCATTTTACAATAGAATATCATATAACATGTTTTATTATCTCACAATGGAAGGGAAGCACATAGATTCACTCAAAGATAAACTATAAAAAACAAATCAAGGTAACATGCTGTACAATATTGACAGTTATAACTGTAATGTGCAACTGAGTGACTTCAGAAAATGCGCATGTTGTGTTTGAGCAATAAAAATACAGCAGGCCTTGTGTTTTAAATGTGGTCCATGGCTGTATGTATACAACCTTAAATGTAGTAAAAACCAGACAGATTTATCTCCAAACTGCTCACCTGGCCGAGAGCAGCAGCTGCGTCAGCTGGTCTGAGTCTGTGTTCACCGTGAGGCTCCGAAGCGGCTAATGAGGCTAATGAGACTAACGAGGCTTTCCATTCTCTCCACTATGGTGACAAAAGAGACTCATTCCTCAAGGCTCCATCAGCTGCTGCTGAATATTGAAATCCGAAACATAGAAGAGATCCGGCATCTTTTAGTTCACGGCTTGTTTGTATCTTCCATCTCTTCCGTGTCTCAGCGAGTTTCAAACGTTGCACCTTCATTTTTCTTCTGTCTTTGCTGCTCCATCTGTCCACGCCCTCAGCCAATCAGTGATCAGGAGCGAGGCTTGTGTCATCCACCAAACCAGACCCTGCCTGGCTGGGGCTGGTGGAAAAGCTCTCAAAGCGAGCTGAGCCGAGCCGAGCCGGTGGAAAAGGGGCTTTAGGTTATTCACTTAAAATTTCACACAGTACTGCTCACAGTAAGTTTCCAACAGTATACACCTCACAGATGAGAGTTATCACACAGATATATCAACTGCTGATCAAGGCCCAGGGAAAAAGCTGCCTGTCAGGTCTGGCATGGAGCTCTTTGGAGTAGATGACGAGCTGCAGCACATCTCACCTGTGGTATCCAGGTAGATCTGAAATATAAGAGAGGGCTCTCTTATGGAGAGAGCCCCTAGAGGTCAGTGACCATAACAGTGTCAAAAACATTCATAAAGGCAAATGTGTTTTAGTTTTACCCTTGATTTACTGTAGTATTCAGCTGAGGTTGACTGAAGGCATTTATTCATCTTTTACACACTCATTTGGACTTTTGGATAAGAAATAAACTTTATTCTGCCCAGTAAATACTCTGGGTAAAGCTTGTCTGTAGTCTGTGATCCCCGTTTTCTATCAAGATTTCTATGATCACAGCACATTTAGAATAATGAACCCCACAACTACATCAGAGGTCAGAACCTCCATGTAAGAGGCATTTATTTCAGGACAAATTGCAACCGCTGATTGGTCAGTTACTGACAAACCTACTGGACAGGTGACGTCATGCCAATTAGATGCTCCCTCACTACTTATGTCATTTGTGGCATTGTTCTGTGTGATCAAACTGCACATTTTATTTGTGGTCAGCCTAAGGCACATCTGCACTATAATGATGCTGCCTAATTAGCAAATATGTGATCTCACGAGTGTGGTATGTCAACATGCTAATAATTATTTAATAATATTAATTATCTTGGCTAATGAGAAGTGCTCACTAACCCAGATAGAGAAGCCTTTTGTGTGTACATAGAATAAGCTCTTATCTCTAAATAAACCCCCACTATTTCTGTCTAACCCACAAAGCAGTGGACTTAAGGAATAATATTTGTACGTGTTTTTCTCCAAGAGCCACTAGAAATAAATGGATTGCAGGAAGAAGATGAAGATGAAGTGGACGAGGTTGCATATGAGGAAGAGAAAATGGAGATAGAACCTCATATAGACATAAAAGAAGCAGAAGATGGAATAGGGATAGAAAATATGGCAGGCCCTATTTGTCAAGCTGGAACGTCACAACCTCCTGATGAGGAACAAGCAGGTTTTGAACAATTCTTATCTTTGGATATGAAAACTATGATATTGTCCTGAAATATTCTCCTATTTTTGTTAAGAAAAGTTAAACTAAAAATTTTATTTGGTAACACTTTATTTGAAGGGGTGTGCATAAGACTGACATGACACTGTCATGAACATGACATAAAGAAGTCTTTATGAATGTTTATGACAATGACAATGCAAAGTTGCTCTAAATGTTGCATTGAAAGTCCATTAAAAAGGCCAACTTTGCATTGTCATTATTTACTGAATGACAGTTCATGACAACTGTCATAGACATTCATAAAGACTTCTTCATGTTTATGACAGGGTCATGTCAGTCTTATGGACACCCCTTCAAATAAAGTGTTACCTTTTATTCTTTAACAATGCTTTGTCCTTCCACCTGTAGGTCCCAGTGGTGTGAACCATCGGTGTAGAACTGCTAGTGCTGTTGCTCCTAAGCTTCCGTCGGCTGTCTCAGACTCTGATAGTGATGAAGAGGAAGGCCTCGTTTCCAGGCTACTACCACCTGCCTGTGTGCAGGAGCCAGCATCCTGCGCAAAAGGTGCCAAGTTGACTCAAGACACACATCTAAGGGCTCTCTTACCCTGTAGATTTAAAAGAGTCTTGCTCTTTTCTGTTGGGCCATCTTTTACTGTAATCTTTGATTAGTTTCTCCAAAGTAAAGATTCAATCGATTTTTAATTGAGGCAGTGCTTTCTTTGATTTTTTTTTTGACTGTGTAGCTGAAGGAGGCACGGAAGCAAAAAGCACAGCAGCTCTGCATCGTCAGCTGTCAAAATTAGAACATTATCCAAATTTTCCCTGACACCACAGCAAATTTTTACTCAATTTACAAGAATCACACTGGACCAAATAAGAAAATGCATGAATCACCAGATCCATATTTTCATAAGTCATCAAGACAAACTACATTTGTCCAAAATACTACCTGCAATTATAAATATATGGGCATATTTATACATACATGCTGTTAGTGTATCACTTATGGCTCTGCATACACGCAAAACATGTGGATTTAATTCTGAAACCTATAGAGCTAAATTGGGGCTGACAAAATCTGGTTCCATTGATTCATAATTCCACTTCTAATATGGGAGACAGCAGCAGATTACCAGGCTGTCAGGCCATTTCTCTAGACGGCTCAAGTATCAATAGTGAATGTATCTGTTTTCTTTCTCATTTTCCCTGTGAGATCAAATGACAACCAGTCTTTATGTAATTAGGTTGGCTTCCTCTTCTAACCATTAGAAGAGCATTAGAAGAGGAAGCCGTGCCAAGTAGAGCTTTGAGATGGGAGCAACCTCAGTGGCAGTTGCAGCTCTCTTTCACTTTATTTTGAGAGCATGGGAAATTTTAAACACGGACTGAAATTGCTATATACATTTGTCAATATCATATTTTTTCCACTGATAGTGTGTGGTGTGTTGACATATGTAGGTTATATCAGTAAAACATGTAATTTTTCAAAATCAGACACCTACACATAGAACATCAATTGTGTTTAAAGACATATCCAGTTCCACACCGTCATCCATGTCAAAACAGGATCAAAATTTTGAAACTTGGAAAAAAAAGTCTGAGACTGAAAAGAGCTGTGAACATTTTTCTTTTTTAGTTTCTTTTTTTTTTTGAAGAAGCTATATTCCTCCAAGTTGGCTCCATAGAAACTGTTTAAGTCAAGTTCTCCCACTCAAGTCGCCATCACAGCGTCGGTCAAGGCAGATGAAGTGAGAGAGCAAAGGACAGAAAGAAAAGTAACTTTGGAAGTTGAGAAGTACAGTATTTTACACACCCATCCAATAAATTAATCATTGAAAAGTTCATTTATTTTAGGACTTTTCAGTTATATGAGATTAAACATATTACATATAATTGCATGCAGATGGATGTTTGAAAGCTTTTATTTCCTGTTAATCACAATTATTTTCTACTTATTGAAAACACGACATTTAAAGTAAAATGTTATATGAGAACAATAAAAAATATTTCTTAAAATAGAAATATGAACTTAATGTAAAGTGTTTTTTATACTTGCTAAGATTTTATTTTTGAAAAATACTTTTAACAAAACTCAAACAAATCAGGATGTTTTTATTGAATATGAATGTATGCAACACCACACAGCCTTTATCACATGATTCCGCATTCCTGAGTGGAGCTGCATGCAGTTAACTAGTATGAGTGAAAGGTTGCATTCAAGATCAGCGACGAGTTCAGTGTCTCAGTCTTTTCTGACCATATTATATGTGTGTGTTTTTATTTCATTTAACATATCTTAAATCGTCTGCTGTGTTCTTGTATAATCAATTAAAGGCAATAAAGTAAAAAGAACAAATCTTTTAATATTGAAAGCATGTTAGCATAGCAGCAGTGACAAATGTTAGGCTATTTTTTCCTAGTCTTTTTGGGATCTGTCATTCGGCCATAGATATCCTTTGGCTTTTAAGTTAGAACTCTGTAGTCTGTGAAGTTCACTCTCAGAATCAGTGTTTAATTTATGTTTACTCATGTAATCCAACTTTGTTTGATTATATAACCTGGTTATTAAATGGCCGCTGGCTTATTCATTTGCTTCCCAACACAGGCCAACCACATGACGGACTGGGAGTTTTTCATAGCTCATAGAGTTGATGAACAGAGAGAATGTATATTTTTATGGACTTACAATTTCTTTGGGAGTCTTTTCACTTCTCAGCACATGATGCGTTACTTTTGATTCCCAAGCATGTTCTCTGAGGTCTGGAATATTTTTTATATTTTCAATGATAATTTACTATGGTCACTGGAACTTGAAAACCTTTTAAAATATCTCCTTGAAGCTGTTGTAGCTTCCCATCACTGAGAGGCTAATACCTTGGTGAAGCCACCTGCCTTCTTCCTATGAGAGGGTTAACACGTAAACATGTACACCTCCGGTACTTAGATCCCTATACTGTAGAGTATAACTCACCTCAGAATTCAAAGAGAACCTATCTAGCTGGTTTATTGAAGAAGATTTTCCTAGGTTCTAACAACCGACATCTGAATGTCTCATGCTGCTTCTTTCCATGGTTTAACCAACTGGTAACATGAGTCAGCCAGGTCCCACAGAACACATTCATCATGGTTGCTCTTCTCATTTCACAACTGGCTCTTGGAACTGATCCATGTATGGCTTAGTGACTTTGGCAAATCCCAGGGATGGTGTTTAATTTGGGCTAAGGTAACCTATAAATGCTTACCATAACTTTGCAAATCATGCACCAAGACTGTTTTATTACTATTGAAAATAAAATAATTATAATAAGAATATATATCGATCACCAACAAAAGAAGAACTGAATAAAGATGAGAGGGCTCCTTCTGTATGAGGGAGCAAAGTGATGGTGCCAACTAAAAATAGAAAAGGTCTCAAGGTCTCCATAAATTTGCTGTTAATTTGCTTAGGTGAAAATCTGAGTTTTTCCAGCTTCAGATTGTAAAGAACTTCTCTAACCCAGTGGGCATGAGACGGGGGGATGCTCAGTTTCCACTTCAGTAGAATACGTCTGTGAGCCAAGAGGGCAGTGAAGTCTACAACCTGTAACAGAGGAGGTGAAAAGCCCCCATCTGGAGGGATGCTAAATATAGCTGGCACAAATTGAGGATTTATTAATTAAATTCTTGGCAACCTCCCACTGTTCCTCCTCCTCCACATCTGCACCCTGCTCCTCATCCCATACTGTTGTAAAAGCTGAAAAACTTTGAGGCGTTATGATTAAGAAAGTTTCATAAAATGAAATATATTTTTTTCTTGGGTCTAATTAAAAAGTCAATCCTTTCTTTCCCTAACACTGACACTGATGTAATCTAGGTGGAGGCTTTGGAAGATGACTCTCACACCCCAAGTCGATCTTTTGGGGACAGCAGACAATGTTCTTTTTGCTTTGAGCTGATCCTCTTGTTGGAAAAGGTATTTGTCTACCTTTGGCTTTGTAGCCTGAACTCAGCTGATGAGAAAAGTCCAGTTTGGTGCCACAGGTTGCGGGGCTGAGGGGTTGAATCCCTTTCGCAGGACAGTCTTCGGTCCATCTGTGGCGACGGCTCTTCTTCAGCTGCTGAGTTCTTTGCCCATCTCAATCTTGGCTCAAAACTGCCTGGAGGAAACAACTGAAGGTTCCTCTTTTGCATTTGCCTTTTGTAGAGTTTTTCCCATCCTGTTGAAGTGCTTGCATAGACTAGCACTGCTGCCATGCTTGTTTCATTAGCTGTCTGCTTAGGTGAATTAAATCAAATCCACCTTTGCCTTGGAGACATTATGTTATAATGTCTGTATTCATGTCCCAGGGCCTTGACCTTCTCGCCCCAGAATCAGTTCCCCCTTCTCAACTCTATTCCTATCTATGGTCTGTTGCAACACATGACGTCTCAATGGCATAGCTTCATCATTCTGTTACATTGGTACACATTTTACACCATTTCAACGTCATTGTCAAAATCACATCTATAACCTCTTTAGTTTCTATGTTTTAACATTAATTTAAAATATTACGATAACCACAACTTATCAGTTATACTTGTCATAATTTGATTTATTACAGGTGTTCTTCTGAAAAGAACATGGGAATCATCCATTATTCTAACTATTTGAAACGAAGATTATAATTGTTCATTCTTACCAGAGAAAAAACATCAATACAAGTCTTTTGCATTGGGTCTTATTCAATTGCTCAAAGTGTTTAGACTTCATTCTTTAAAACTTCCATGCTTGGAAATAAGTAATCATGGCTTTGCAACACTCTCTACTTGACTATAATTTCTTATGATTAAATAAAAAAAGAAATATGATTCAAGTAAAGCTTGCATGAGAAAACATAAAAGCACAACGTCATTGATCTTATTGAAGTTTGATTCTACTGTTGGTTCTAGATGTATTGTTACTGCTACACTAAAATCTCCAGCAGGGGAATGCTGGGATGACCTGGGATTCATTTGACAAAACCCTTTCCTGAGTTGTGAGCAGTCGATGCACAGCTACATGTTGTCCTGCAGCTGCAGAAAACAAGGGGGCTTATGTAAAACAAAACTCTTTTGTTTTACATAAGCCAACTGCAAAGAGTTGTTGGTTTTCACCAATTGAGTCGATGGAAACAGCTTTTCAGAATTAATCGGGATAAGGGTTCTGTAAAACAGAATGTTGTAAAATCTTGGATTATATAAAACTCACTCATATGGTAATGGTATGAACTATTATCCATTAATCTGTAATGGGTGGAATTGATTACAATGTAATCAATGATAATTGATTACATTATAATTAACTATATTGTAAATCTGGCATTGGCTTTTTTCAGAAATCTGTTGAAAATTTTAAATTTCTATTTTGACATACCTCTATCTTTCTACTCTAACATACAATAAATCTGTGTACATATATACTTCTTGTTATTCAGGTAAAGGAAAGACTCCTCTGCGACGATGCAAAAGCGTTCCCGTCTCTGATCAGGGAAAGGCTCACGTGACACAGAGCACCTGTGAGAAGAGCTGTCAGGTGACCAGTGAACAGATCAAGGCAGACATAAAGGCTGCTACAGAGAACTGCAGGAGATCTGGAAATAAAGAAAAGGCCTCTGAGATTGTTGAGGGCACTGTGAGACAAAGGGCTGACAGTGGGCATATTCACATCACTGACAGTACTGGGGCAGCATCAAGCAGCAGAACAAGACCTATAAGTGGATCTTTGAGCAGGGTTGAAGCTGACACAGCTCCCTCTGGACATGTGGATGGATTTGGGAGGATAACTAACCAGAACACCTGCAGACCAACCACTTACAGATCTACTTCATGCAGTAGGACTGAATGTGCCAAGTCTGACATGGAGACCGAGGACAGTTTGACAAGTGAGAAAGGGGAGATTGCTGGTCCTGTCAGTGTGGGATGCATGACATCAGGCTGTTCTTCTACTGGGACATCAGCACAGCAGGAAAGACACGGAGGCAGACAGCCAACCAGTGCTGGGATCCCGTCTGATATTTGTTCCCAGCATAATAAGGGCGGTCAGGACTTTGTTCCAAGGCGGCCTTTAACAAGATCTTGCACCCATACATCTTTGGAGTCTTTGGAACCTACATCAGGTCATACTAAGTTTAAAATTTGACTTCAGTGGAGCTCTGTTAAGTAGAGTTTTGTTGGGAGTTTCCCCCCACCAAACTGATTACATAGTATAACAGAGGCTAGTACTGGAGTGTGGTTCTGTAGAGAAACCGGTTTGACTTTGTACATTAAGCGATCCAGTTCTAAGCCACATTATTACACCACATTATGTGGCTCTAGTATTTCAGTAAATATATGCTCCACTTCTGATTTTTTAATATTTTTTACTAGGAGACATCCCCACAAATTATGCTGTTTATTCCTGTATCCCTTCAAACAAATTACATGATATCTGACTTTGAATTTTTAAATTCCATTTTAAACATTAATCAGGGTACACCTCTAAGTCCTGGCTGACGCTGAAACCACTGAAAGCACATTTATTCTAAAGCCCCATTCACCCAACTACACTCAAGTCTAAAAGGCACCCAATAGATCAAGGATGGAATCCTTTGCTATTCCATAGCTATTTTGGGAACTGAGGAAGATTTATCATAATCTTTTGTAACAAACAAAATTCTGTCAGACAGATTTTAACTAGCCCATCCTAGTGTGTTTTTGATCATTACAGTGTATTCAAGTAAATTAATAAAAGGGATCCAACCTTATCCAATGATATCATCTGAGGCTGTACAATGTCATTACTGACATTCAGCAGCGTCATTCCAGAGCTATGAGGAACATAGTGATAAGCAACCTTGTTCTAAAAGGTTTCAATAAAAAGGGGATTGGATGTAGCTATTTTTAGACAATTTGGCTAAAATCCTAGCTGAATTCTCTGTAGTGGGTGATTAACAGTGAGGATTCAGTAATGCTTAAGATTTTGTGACTACCACACACACACACACACACGCACACACTTACAAATATCCAAATAAGTCCCTCTTTAATATCTATCAATTGTCTAATTTAGCATTTTACCAGTTTTGTTTGAGCAAATGAAAAAGATTAAAGAAACTGGTTAAACTAGAGAATTAAAAGAAAATCATGGTATATTAAATTGAAAAACATTCCACTGACTTGAATTCCTCTGACATGCAATGCAAACTAAATTGCAAAGAACAGTTGGTAACACTTTATTTGATGATGTGTGCATAAGACTGACATGACACGTCATAAACATTCATAAAGACTTTATGTTCATGCCAGATGTTATGTCATCTTTTAGACAGTGTCATGTCAGTCGTATGCACACCTCTTCAAATAACGTGTTACCAAACAGTTTTGTTTCCTGATTTTGGTGTCTTTATTCTCGGTGGTGAACTTTTGGCTAATGCATATACTATGTTTCCCTTTTGTAGATCTTTCAAAAGCCAGGCCTCGAGTAGCAGGAAGGAGGAAACGGATGGCTGACAAATCAACCAGCACCTCTGACCCAGTCACTGAGGACGATCATATACAAGTGAATACAAACAAAGGGAGCTTGACTGATTTGCTGTTTTTAGTTGAATAATATATCACTATGGGTGAAAACTCAAATGGCCTAACCAGTTGAGTTGATAGACCTATTATTTAACTAATTCACATTGAACCGTGCCTAATATATACCCAATGGAAATTTCATAAGCAAAAAGTTTAGACATGGGTTATTAATTAGAATTTATATCGATTATTTTTATGTTGTTCTCAAAACATTCCACTATGTAACAAAAACTTTTGAATATCCCACTCATTTGGATCTAAGATGTTATTGTAGTGTTCCTTCTGTTTTTGAGCAGTGTATTTTTTCTGTCTAATTTGAGTTTCTACTTAGTATAATGTGTATTTGAGGAACAATTAGCATGGATATGAATTTTATTCATTTTTGACATATTTTTTACTTGGACAGGTTTTGTCTCTGAAGAGTAAGAATCTGGTGGGCATCACTCTGACCAACTGTGGAATCACGGACCTGGTTCTCAAAGACTGTCCAAAAATGATGTTCATTCATGGTAATTAAGAGAAAGTGGTAGCACTGATGCTTATGTCTCAAATTGATCATACATTGGCAATCTTAAATAAGTATGTAATTAGTCTTAACTCTTGGCAACAAATTACTTTCCTTTTTATCAATGTTAAATTAAATTTCCTCCGCTGGTTCAGTGTTCCACAACCAGGATGAAAACCACACAGCTCTTAATCAATCCAAGGTTCAGCTGCCTGACAAACCCTCCTCTCAACAACCTTACCAGGGAGGTTTAGGAGTGAGAGCCCTTTGTAGTTGGAATACACTCTACCATTTTGAATAAGAGAACACCACTCTGCTGGTTCTTAGCTTGTTTTTTATTCCCATGCTGCTGTGATGCTTTCAGTACAACAAATATTCAGATTCAGGCTCTTTATTTTCATTCAACTTAACATCAAATGTGCAGAACAACATGATGCATACTAGGCCACAAAGAGAAACCAACTAAATGAACTATAAAAGAATATGAAAGAAGAATAAAGGAATAATACAGAATAAAATAGAATTAGAACAAGATCAAAAAAGAGGAGGCTGTGTAACTATAAGTGTAAACTTTGCAATTTATATAAGAAATGTATCAGGAACAAGAACATATTAGTCATCGAGGGTGGATGACTGATCGAAACCAAGTTTCGGTCATGATCCAAGTACAAACAATCAAAAATAGATCAAATAATAATATAGTCTTGGATTATTTGGAGTGATTCAAAAATCTGACGACAGTTGGGTAGAACCTGTCTGACAGAATATCCATCCATTCATCTTACACCATCCATTCATCCATCCATCATCCCTCCATCTGTCCATCCATCCATCCATTCATCTTACACCATCCCTCCATCCATCATCCATCCATTCCTCCATACATCATCCATCCATCCATCCATCCATCCATCCATCCATCCATCCATCCATCATCCATCCATCCATCCATCCCTCCATCCATCCATTTTCTTCCGTTTATCCGGGGTCTGGTCATGGGGCAGCAGCTTCAGAAGGGAGGCCCAGACTTCCCTCCCCAGCCATTTCTTCCAGCTCCTCCATGAACCCCAAGGCGTTCCCAGGCCAGCAGAGAGACATAGTCCCTCCAGCGTGTCCTGGTCTCCCCTCCTCCCGGTGGGACCTGAACTCCTCACCAGGGAGGCGTCCAGGAGGCATCCTGACCAGATGCCCGAGCCTCAACTGGCTCCTCTCTGTGGAGGAGCAGCAGCTCTACTTTGAGTCCCTCCCGGATGACCGAGCTTCTCTCTCTAAGGGAGAGCCCGGCCACCCTGCGGAGGAAACCCATTTCGGCCGCTTGTATCCGTGATCTCGT
>CAEGAF010132295.1:0-13755 GCA_903067075.1 Micropoecilia bifurca
CCTATCTCTAAGGGAGAGCCCGGCCACCCTGCGGAGGAAACCCATTTCGGCCGCTTGTATCCGTGATCTTGTTCTTTTGGTCATGACCCAAAGCTCATGACCATAGATGAGGGTGGGAACGTAGATCGACCGGTAAATCAAGAGCTTCGCCTTTTGACTCAGCTTCTCTTCACCCTGACGGACCGGTACAGACGGACCGGTACCGACCGGTACAGCACCGCTTCACGGCAGACGCTGCCCCAATCCGCCTGTCCATCTCCCTTCTTCCCTCATTCGTGAACAAGATCCCCATATATCCCCTTTATATTCCCTTGTCTGATTAATAAGGTTATATATATTGTTTATCGTATAAAAACATAACTTTTGATTTAAATTAAGTTATCAAAAAAACTGACAGGATTCTGGAACCTTCTCTTAAATCAAATGGTGAATAAAGAACATGTCTGTTTATTTAGAAACAGATTCATTAATTTCAGCTCTAAAAAGTGTTTTAGGGCTTAAGTTCATCTTATTTACATTAATTTAACTTAATTCTTTTGCTTTTGCTATGACAACTTACTTTTTGTGTTCATTTAACTCAAAACTTACACTAAATAGTCGAACCAACCTAATTGAATTGATTCCATAGGTAACAAGCAATTCAATTAAGTTTATCCAAATTAACTTATTAAGTTTAACCAATTCAATATTTTCTAATCATCCAACTTATCATCCATAAACTTAATTGAATTGCTTGTTACCTATGGAAGCAATTCAATTAAGTTGGTTCAACTTTTTCTTTTTACAGTGTGTTATTAGAAGGTTAAATATTTATTTGTAAAACTAAATTTTAGTATTTGTTTGTGCTGTAATTATAAAATGACCTAATATTACACTCTAAAAAGTGCTTAAGTTCATCTTATGGACTTATTTACATTAATTTAACTTAATTCTTTTGTTTTTGCTATGCAAACTCACTTTTTTTTGTTAATTTAACTCACACCTTACACTAAATAATTGAACCAACTTAATTGAATTGCTTCCATAGGTAGCAAGCAATTCAATTAAGTTTATCCAACTTCATTTGTTAAGTTTATCCAACTTCATTTGTTAAGAGTATCCAACTTAATTTATTAAGTTTATCCAACTTAATTTATTAAGTTTAACCATTTCAATATATTCTAATCATCCATAAACTTAATTGAATTACTTGTTACCCATAGAAGCAATTCAATTAAGTTGGTTCAACTTAATTGAATTGCTGGTATTAAGCTTTTCTTTCTCACTCGTTTTGTCAACTGTATTGTTTAATCACACCTGTTGCCGTGGCAACCGACTGAACACAGCTCATTCTGGTGCATCGACACCAAAAAACACGTAGAGAGAGCAAAACGTTGAGTCCGTTACGGTTTAGATTTCAGGTTGGATGATCATTTAATGATAATCCATCCATCCATCATTCATCCATCCATCCATCCATCATCCATCTATCCATTCATCCTTCCATCCATCATCCATCCGTCTAATGATTCATCCATCCATCCATCCATCCATCCATCCATCCATCAATCTAACCATCCATCCATCTAACCATCCATCATCCAATCAACCATCATCCTTCCATCCATCTAACCATCCATTTATCTAACATCCATCCATCATCCATCCATCCTTCCATCTAACCATACATGGATGATGATCCATTCATCATCCATCCATCCATCCATCTAACCATACATGGATGGATGATCCATCCATCATCCATCCACCCATCCATCCATCATCCAACATCCATCTAACCATCCATCTATCCATCTAACCATCCATCCATCCATCCATCCATCCAGATAATCTGAACTTTGGTCGGCTTGTCGCCTTGTTTCAGTGAATCTTAATGTGTTTCTAAGGTCACTGCTGAGTCATTGTTTCCTCCTCGCCTTCGCTCCACTTACCTACTTTTCTTTCTTTGTCATCCTGCCTGTAATTAGGAAACTTTTTTCTGAAGCAGGTTTTTCCTCTTTGCACCTCATTTCAGGAGACAAACACAGATGATTACCTTATTTCCTGACTTCTTCTTCTTCTCCTTTTGCTCCATAATCGCGTTTCAGTTTATTCATTAGAGCTGATTTATTATCTGAAATACCTGAGAACCTAATGACATCACCCTGTACCTTGTCGTTTGGAGCTGATTAGGAGAAGCAGACATGCCGGTTTCCACGGCGGCGGCTCTTGTTGAGCTATTAGCCGCATTCACAGGCGTCTTTTCACAATCTGCTCGTTTCCTCGCCGCACTCAGCCTCACCTTCACGCATGGCGCCGATCTTCAGCTCCCAGCCTTTTGTGCCGCCGCCGCCGCGGTCGGTCCGTGGTGTCGGCGCGGCGCCACACCTGCCGGTTCTCACACCTTTTCGCTTGTGATGGCGGCGGCGGCTCCAGCGGCTAATTACCCGGTGCTTAAAAAGTAAAGAGACAGGGAACGTCGAAACCCACCTGCCTGGCATTTACAGCGACGCTCAACGCATCTCGGCAACAAACACCAACTACAGGCGCAGGCTCAAAATGGGAGGCGGCGGCGTGTTTATGCTGGTGGGTGAAAGATGGTGACATGCTAACGTGTTTTGGAGCATTAAAACTCGTGTGTTTTGGGTTTGGAAGGTGCTTCACCGCGAAGAATTACAGCCTGACCTCTTCATCCTCCCATTAGGAGCCATTTATCTTTTCTTGGGTTTATCACCACCAGGGGGCGTATTTAATTTTTAGTTCTGAGTGTCTGATGGATTATTTAAGGTCAACCATGATTCTGTTCAGGTGGTTAATAGGCAGAGGCAAACAGTTTTCTACTGTGCTCAATTTGGATGTATGTTTGATTTATGTGGATCTTAAGGCAAACAGTAAGACAATGGGCATTGTGCTGAAAATAAATTACTTTATTTTATGTCAAATGGAAGATCGGAATCCTGAGCCTTAATTGAGCCACTTAAAACCAAGGCCTTACAACAACAACCACCAGTAGCCTAAAATATAGGATTTTAGCTGCTACAGCGCTATACCAACATTGTATTCAGGGGAAGCTAATCCTAAAGCGCTATAACAATAAATTCAGGGGAAGCTAATGCTAAAGTGCTATAACAATATATTCAGGGGAAGCTAATGCCAAAGCGCTATAACAATGTATTCAGGGGAAGCTAATGCTAAAGCGCTATAACAATGTATTCAGGGGAAGCTAATGCTAAAGCGCTATAACAATGTATTCAGGGGAAGCTAATGCTAAAGCGCTATAACAATGTATTCAGGGGAAGCTATTGCTATAGCGCTATAACACACTGTGTGTGTGTGTGCACGTGTGTGTGTGTGTGTGCGTGCGTGCGTGTGTGTGCGTGTAAAAAGATTTGTGGGTGCGTAAAAAGATTTGTGTGCATAAAATGCACACAAATCGTAATTTTTACGTACAAAAAATACGTACAAAAATATATGTAATTTTTGTACATATAAAATTATACGTACAAACAAAACTTTCCTGTGTTTTCTGTTGTCCGAAAAGTCCGCCCTGTCCAACAACTGGTTAATCCCAACAAAAAATAACCGTTGTCTGCTTTTTTGAAAAATGCGCATTCATAGTGTGTCGCAAAAGACACACCCGACGTGCTTACGCATGCTACGTAAAATGCAAACCGTGAAAACTCAAATGCACACTGAGTTTCTCAGGTTACTATAAAACTCTGCACCAAATAACTGACACCAATAGGTTATGCTATCCCAACACTGGAAGTGTTTCCAATTACTAATAAAATCTACAGTGTAAAAAAACAACACTGAATTGTCGAACTCTGAAAAACACTTTTGAATTTGCTGTGATAGTTTGTATATTTTGTTAGGCCATCCTGTTTTTATTCCAACTTTATTTGTGTCTTGCATAAAGTAGGCCATGTTTGTATTGTTATCTGCTTTAGGACAACTGACAAAAATGATCTTTTGCGCCAATTCTTTCGTATTTACATTGATTTTTATTTCGGACATTTTATATCGCAAATTATTCATTGTCCAATTTCTGATAAACAAATTAAAAATAATTTCAATGTTAGAAAAATAAAAATGGAAATACATTATAGACTGGTGTCAGTGTTTACTTGTCATATTTATTCCATTGTTTACATATAACATTTCAAAATATGAAATGTTAATATATATGTTTTATATTCATTAACTACATCTTAACTGTATACCAATAATAACATATTAAATCATTTAAATATATTGAAAAATGTAATATCGGTATGACAGGCAATCTAATGATATTTGAAAAATGTGACTACAAGATTGAAGGAACATCGAACACATATACAAAATACTTGATCACAGGTGGAAAATGTGACTGACATGTGGGAAAGGGGAATTACATATGAAAACGTGATTTTCATGTGATTTTATTTCATGGATTTTGTGAATCACATGTTTTCACATGTTTTCATGGGAGTTTTTTGTAAGGGGACCCACCCCTCTATGTTTTAACTTAATTTCTTGTCCTCTTTTATGACCATCCATTTATTCCTGCTGTTGCCTCTGACTTTAAAAACAAAGAATCAAAGGGCAGAACCACAGCAGTCATAGAGATACAGACTGTCATAATAAGTTAAGTAGGTCGTCTCTTCAGTTTGATCCAACACAAGCCAACATGATCTCAGTATTTCTGCTGGTTCTCTGTGTCGTCTTCCTTCTTTTTCAACTCAAACCTCGGAGACCCAAGAACTTCCCCCCCGGACCCCCCAGTCTGCCTGTACTGGGGAACCTTTGGAACCTGAACATAAAGAATCCCTTAAAAGACTTTGACAGGGTAAGAAAAGCTATGATAAATACTATTTTTTTCTTTCATTTTATATATAATGATATTACTATGTACATGATATTAATTTGTATATGTTGCTAGAAATTAATTCAGTACTTGCAAACTACTTATTCAGAATTGCAGGTAAGCAGTGAACTTTAACCTTTGCTGTTGATAAGCTAATATTTATTTATGTTATTTTGTACTAACGTTTAACTCTGTCACATTTTTGTCTCGTGTTTGTTTGGTTTGTTGTTTCAGGTAAAACTTTGAGTCCTCAGTTCATGTTTCACAATGCAGCTTCCAACATCATCTGCAAGGTTCTGTTTGGAAAACGTTACGAGTACAAAGACGATCAAAAATGTTATCAGGTGCTTCAATAAGACTATGAACATTTTAATGGGATCCTGGGCGATGGTGAGTCAAAGTATTATTCAGAAATGGGATGAATTATTTTTATACACATGCAGGCAGGAAACTTAATTCCTCTTTCTTCAGGAAACTTGCTCTTCCTGTTTCATGACTTTCTTTCTACCTGACTGACTTTTTATGATTAAATATAAAAAAGTAGAATTAAACAAAGTTTGCAGGACACAATAACAACCAGATTAATTTAATTACCGTCTGAGTCTATTGTTAGGACTTGATGTCACTTGTGTAATCAATTTTAAAGGTAACTCTATTTATTGTTACTATTAAACTAAAATCTCCAGGAAGTGGGATGATCTCGACTTTTCTCGACAGTTACATCCTGCACCTTTAAGCTGAGTAAAACTGGGATCTGCTTAGTGAGTAGAACCCATTGCTACTGGGTGAACTGGTTGTCTTTGCCCCACCTTTGGGACAGAGGAACAAAGAATACAACCACAGGAGGCAGGACTAAGAGCAGAGCCCAGTCACTTCTACTTCAGTCCATCAGAGCTTCCCATCCACCATGTTGGGTTCTGTGCTTCTCCTGTGTCTCTGCATTTTATTCCTGTTATTCCATCTCAAACCTCGGAGACCCAAGAACTTCCCCCCTGGACCCTCAACGCTGCCGTTGCTGGGGAACCTTTTCAACCTCAGCCAGGAAAACCCGCTGAAGGACCTGGAGAGGGTAAGAAACATAGATTAACTTTTAATTGTGCTCTTTGAAATCAAATGTAAAATATGTTTTGAAATTGTACTTTTTGGTGGAACAACACTTTAGTTTTGTAATAAATTTAAAGAAATTGTTCTAAAATGTACCAAAGTTTAACATATGTAAGCAGTGGTGGAGAAAGTAGTCAGACAATGTAGTTAAAAGTACAAATAAACAGACAAAAATGTACTGTAATAGAAGTAAAAGTACCATATAACATTTTTTTGAGTGCTCGAAGTTCATGCTTTCAGGGGAGGCAAAGGAGGCACAGGAATGTCCAGGAGTCGTCTTTTGACCCGGTTAACTGGAATGAATCTTTTAAATAAGTAGAAATACAGACACTTACTGTAAAATGTGTAAAATGTAGTGGAGTAAAAGTGGACAGTACCCACAATTAAATCTACTTAAATAAAATACAGATACATGAAAAATGTACACAAGTACAGTAGATATACTGTACTTATGTTCCACCACTGTATGCTGTATGTAAGCACTTTTCCCTCTGCTGAACATAGAGATTATCATTGCATAACATTATCGGAAAGCAGCCCATCCCTGTTATTAATGCACTGTAAAAATCCTTACCATATTTCTAATCTAATGCTTTTATCCTGTCTTTTTACTGAGATGATCAGAATGAAACTCAAATGCATTCAATATTTTCTGTATTTCCAGCCTTTAAGGTCCAGTTTGCTCAACAAAACAGACTTTTCTTTGTGCGTAAACGTGATGTAAGTGCAGCTCGGTTAGCGCTGACCTCCTACACATTTGGCATGTTTCCATCAGGGAGCGTTTTGTCATTTGTATCCTTTGTTAACCGATTAGTGGGTGGGTCTATTATGACTGATTAATGATACCTTACTGAAAGATAATGAGGTTGAGACATTTCATGTGTCAGCTTTCAATACTGACTCATTTAAAGTATGTGTGTTCGCTTAAAACCTTATATTTTCAGACTTTAGGTTGTTTTTGTTGTAAGCTAAGCACTGGATCAGTTAAATTAATGCATTCTGAACAAAAAAGTTAACGTCTCCTTTATCTGTGAATCTGTGAAGAGACAATAATTTACATGCCATCAGCTGGACAGACTTTAAGAGACCTTATTCATAAAACAATGTTTTTCTACTATTTGAAAGTATTTTGTCATTTCTAATGACACTGCACAATGAAGTTTCTGACTTTTATTCACATACAGGAAAATGGCAGAACAGAACAATATATTAACATAACATAACATAACTCAATGAGATATGATTGTTCTAATGCAATGGTTTAGGATTTTTCACTGAAAATGGTCCAACTGTGACCCAGTACTGGTTTAATAGTTTATAATATTGGTGTTTACTGTTAAAATGACACTTTGTGTTTTCCTAACAGCTCAGGAGCTCGTATGGAAACGTGTACAGTCTGTTCCTTGGTCCCAGACCCGCTGTGGTCCTGAATGGGCTGAAGGCCATGAAGGAGGCCATAGTGACCAGAGGTGCTGATTTTGCTGGAAGACCACAAGACATGTTTGTAAATCACGTCACCGAGAATAGAGGTAGGTATTACATCCCAGAAGAATCCTGAAGCATTTAAGAGCTGATTAAGAGGGAACCATATGAGTCAAACACATGTGGTTTGACACACATGGTCTTCAGCTTTTTATGTGGCCCTCAAGACTCTAGAAGTATGCATAAATAAAACCTATTTATGCATACAGTTCTGAGCTTAAATATTATTTGATTAATTAGTAATTACATTAACTAATGTAACTAATTACATTAACTAATATAAGTACTGATTACATTTTACTACGATTGTGGAAATTCACACAAAATCAACAAATTGTTTATTGAAAGCTTTCCAGGAAAATGGTCAAAAACTCCTACCTGCAGGTGGCAGTATATTTTACTTCTGCACTTTTGCTTTGGTCTTACATGATATCAAGTTCTAGTCTGTGATCAATTATTTGCAAGTAATAAAAAGTGACATTTATCATCATACTTAAGTGCAAATATTTGCAAAGTTTCTTGTAAATATTTCTAAATTTGCACCAGAAAAGATTTTATTGTAATGGTAAAATTTATCACAGAAAAAATTGCGAAATTCTGGAGGGACTGATCAGTTTGAAACTGTTCGGTATTATTTCATTTTAAGAAGAACATAAGAATCAAGTGCAGAGACGTTTCTAACAGTTTGTTATCGAGTTTATTGTTATAATCTGACACAACCGGCCCTTTATGGCTGCGTTCACACTGAAACCTGAAGTGACCCAATTTCGATTTTTTGGCAATTCTGATTTTTTTGCCAGGCCGTTCACACTGCCAGTAAATGCGACCTGTACGTGTTCTGCAGTCTGAAAGTGTCCCGCATGCGCAGTAGAGGGCGCTATAGCATCAGCGTTCTCAGTGATCTGCCAACCGCCATAGAAGAAGAAGAGCTCAGTGTTTGAGGAAGTAAACATGGAGGCTAACGGTGGAGCTTAGCTACATATTTGAAGTTGTTGTCCAACCAGAGCAACATATTAACTACTTAATCCTCATATAGTCGTCATGATTGTTGTTTTTTCTTCCCACTTGCGTATCAGGACACAGAATAGTGAGATTTGTTGAGAATCAGTCACGTTCAGTTCGGATGAATGAGATCTGGACGTTATGGTCACATTTNGATATGAGTCACATTCTAAAAGAATCTGACCTGAGCTGTTCACACTGCCATGAAAAGATCGGATACAGGTCACATTATGTCAAAAACATCTGAATTGGGTCACTTCAGGCTGCAGTGTGAACGCAGCCTAAGACATTCGTGATCCTCAGGTAGCCCAGAATGAAAACGAGTTTGCTGCCAGCGTCTGAGATATGGTCAATAATTCCTATTTTTTCAGAAAGATAAAGAGAAATGAGAAACTCCAAAATCATTTCAGGTGGTGTAAAAATGAGAACGAGCCACTGCTGTTTCTAGGCTAAATGTCTTGCAAGATATGAGTATTAGGGCCATATTAATAAAGTCAAAATATTATGAGAATGAAGTCTAAAAAATATAAGAATGAAGTCATGACATTTTTGCAAGACAAACTCAACAGTTTGTCTAGAAAATATCTGAGATTTATCTCAGCATATCTGAGTTTTTTACTGTTCAAACAGAAATTTCCAAGGTTTTTTTCTGGAAATAAAAGCACATAACAGCTAAGGGTTTTCACAGACAGTTCTCATTTCTGTTGCTGGTAACAAAATAAAACTGGTATCTTAATCTACTGCTTAGGAAACTGTACAACTTTGAGAGCCTTTTTCTGGCTTTTTAAATTAAAATACAAGTTAATTTGTAGCGGTGCAGGTAAAAAGGAAAAGATTCACCATAAAGTTATTTTGCATTTTAGCTGAAAAAAATAACAATTTCATTCAACAATCAATATTTCTTAGTTTTTACTCACTGGTGACCAACGTGTTCATGGAAAGCCATTGTAATCCTTTGTATTCATTCCATTCAGTTCTGTCAGCTCTAATCTGACATAAATATGTAGAAAATATATTTTATGAGTGTAAATCTTTGTTGTTGTGTTCCTATGTTTGTTTCAGGAGTGATTCTGGCCGACTATGGTCTGAGATGGAAAGAGCATCGGCGCTTTGCTCTGATGACCCTGAGAAACTTTGGTCTCGGAAAAGCGTCAATGGAAGACAGAATTCATGATGAGATTCAATACACAATCAAAACTCTGGAACAGAGCACAGGTATTTCATCTTGTGTGTATCCTTTACTTTCTGCAACATTTGCATGATCAGAAATGATCTGTTTCTTAGCATTCTCTCATTTTATTTTATTTTATTTTATCAAATTATTTTTGCAGGCGGCACACTGAGTCCACAGGTTATGTTCCATAATGCAGCCTCCAACATCATCTGCCAGGTTTTGTTTGGTAAACGCTATGAATACAATGATGAGTTGATTAAAATCATCGTTCAGTGCTTCACTGAGAATGCAAAGATTGCCAACGGGCCCTGGGCCATGGTGAGTCAAAGTCCATCCGAGTTGCTAGAACTAAATTATGTATTTCAATTTTTCCTGTCGAAACGATGGAAATCTTGGTTGTAACTCAAGTCTTTCTGTCAGACATCCATAATAACAAACCTTTTAACCTCATTTGTTAAAACAAGGTTTTTCTGTGTTCATCTTAGTTTAAAACTGTAGTATTTGCTTGTTGTAGTTCAGGTCAGATCAGTCTCCTGTTTGAATTCAGATGTCAGGCTTATGAAATAAATCTGTTCATGCCAGTTGGTGTGAAACAAACCAGAATTTATGAGGAATATAACTTAATGTCTTGTTTCTCTTTGCAGCTTTACGATTCTCTTCCCATAACTCGCTCTTTGCCGCTGCCATTCAGAAATGGCTTTAGAAACTACAAGGTAACGGAACAAAACTTCTACTAAGCTAAACACATGTTTGGGGCGGGGAGATGAACGTTATAGTAAAACCGTAATGCTTCACTTGTGAAAGTAAATCTGTCACTTTCAGTTAACTTAATGTCACTTTCGACATTAAATAAAAAGTACACAAACAAACACAGCATTTCCTGGTTCTCACCTGCCTCTTGCCTTCAGGTGTTAATGTAAAAATGCATGATAAAAATCTCCATGATTTTCTAAATTTTTTTTCTTTGAATGGCTTTTTTGTTTAGACTTGTCAGAATATTGCAATGAAGTTGGTGAAGGAGCACAAGAAGACCAAAGTCCCCGGTGAGCCTCGGGACTTCCTAGACTGCTACCTGGATGAACTGGATAAGGTGTGTATGTAAGAAAAGTCAACTCTATTTAAAACATGAAAACTGTGTTCAGTCAAACTTCACAACATCATAAAACTAAACTCAAAGTCTAGCAGAACATGACTGATCGTCTTTTCCCAAAGTGGTATTAGATTTATATCAGATGTGACGGGACCAACATGCTCCAGAAAACTCCACTTTTGTCTCATCAGTCCGCAGAGTATCTTAGAAAGTCTCTGGAAACATCAGAATGTTTTTGGGTAAATGTGAGACGAGCTTTTTAAACAGATTTTAAAAATTAGGGGTAACTTTCATAAAAAATGGTTTTTTACCAAATATGTTAAAATTGTTGCTATGTCCTGGTAGTATAATATGAGACAGATCTCATCCACGCGTCTGAAAAAATGCACCAATCAGAGCCAAGAGGAGGGTCTTAGTGCTGTCTATCATTCTTATGTAAGAGCTGCTAAATGTGCTAATGGTGGAGAAACAAGTTAGCATTCCAAGAAAACTGTTTATCTTTCATCGTGTGTGGCAAAGCTAACTAGCCTGAGCATTCATGACAGGTCTTGGATTGAAATTAAATTGGTTTAGTTATCTGACATGTTTGCATGACGCAAAAATACATGCAGATTGTATCCAACATAAATTGACTTTAATATAAAATTAGTGAAGGATGTAATTTGCTGGTGCATTTTTTAAAGTATAACTAAGGGTAATTATCTTATTTTAGTTTGCCTTACATTTCTCTGTGTCCTCGTCTGCAGAGGAAGGATGACGGTTCTTCATTTTCAGAGGAACTGCTCACAAACTACATTCTGGATCTTCATTTTGCTGGGACTGACACCACCTCCAACACTCTGCTCACTGGTTTTCTTTACCTGATGAGCTACCCACACATACAAGGTAACCTCAACAACATGTTACAAAGTTCTGTAAAGAAGTAAATAAACTTATAATTAAACTATAGTTAAAAGAGCAACAATAAAATTTAAGCCTGATATATAACATCAAAATGAAAATTTTCCTTCAGAACATTTGTGTTCTAATTAAAAAATATTGTCCTGATCCTAAAGGAAAATCAAATGTTGTTGTAACTCATATTCAGTTACTATAGATGATGATGGGCAGGACTCCATCTGCTGCAGCTGCCTGATCAATTTTTGTTATAAACAAATTAAAATGCTCGTACAATAACTTAACATCCTGAAAATAAAATTAGGCTTTAGTTGAGAAAAGAAAAAAAACAAAGGAGAAAACAATTCCTTCTGTCATTTTTGGGACCCTTTTCTTCACTGCTGCTTCAGTTTCGCTTTAATCATCTGACTGTTGAGTTTTGTCCTCACATGAGGCAGGGATAAGTGTGATTTATCACGGTTTAAGTTGTGCAGTAACATGCAGCTACACTGGATTCCTCAGAGCGATGTCAGCAGGAGATCGACCAGGTGCTGCAGGGGAAGGACCGGGTCAGCTTCGAGGACAGACTCAGCATGCCTTATGTGCAGGTAGAGCCATCAGACCATTTATTCGGATTTATATTCAGAACCTCAGGCACGACTTGTAGCAACAAAAGAGAAAGCAGTTTTTTAAAAGCAGTTTGAGATTCTGCACTCACCTGCAGAGGTCGCTCTTGTACCTCTGGTTATGATGTAGGATCTCAAAGAGACAAACTGAAGAACTTTATAAATTACACAAATGTTTGCATAAAAATATCTGGTTTTCAGAGCTTAGACATGTGTCTGCTTGGACAGTTTTCCAGTTGTGACTTTAATCCA
This sequence comes from Micropoecilia bifurca, assembly GCA_903067075.1. Lineage (NCBI taxonomy): Eukaryota > Metazoa > Chordata > Actinopteri > Cyprinodontiformes > Poeciliidae > Micropoecilia > Micropoecilia bifurca. The sequence goes on from CAEGAF010132295.1 coordinate 12,435, forward strand.
TTTTGTTTTTCTGGTTTTATTTGTCTTTGCTTGAATTTAATGACAGAATATTTGTGTTAAATCAGGCTGTGATCCATGAGATCCAGCGGATCGCCAACACGGTTCCTCTCAGTGTCTTTCACTGCACCACGAAGGACACGGTGCTCATGGGATACTCCATTCCCAAAGTGAGTTAAACATTAATGACTTCACAAGAGGAACAGCAATGCCATCATGTTGTCTTTTTGGTTTCAGGGTACAATGATCATCCAGAACCTGGACTCAGTGCTGAGAGAAGAAGGACAGTGGAAATTCCCTCATGAGTTCAACCCTGAAAACTTCCTGAATGAACAGGGAGAGTTTGTCAAACCTGAGGCCTTCATGCCTTTCTCTGCAGGTAAAATGAAATGAGGGCCTTCCATCGTAGATAGAAAATAAAAGGAGTAAATGTCCGCCAGTAAACTAGGAAATTTTGAGATTAATTTCAGAAATTTTCTAGAAAAACAATCCTGAGTTGCAAAAGTCACGTTTTTTTAGAAAGCTTCTGGGATTCATCTAATTTTTCCGTTTTTCTTACCAATTTTAAACTTCTGAAGTTGAGAAATTTCCAAGATTTTTCTAGAAATGTTTTGAGATTAATCTAAAAATTTCAGTTTCTTTCATTCAAACTTTTAATGTGGAGCTCAGAAATATCCTTGTTTTTATAGAAGATTTCTGAGATTATTCTTTATGGGCAATTTAATCCTCCTTTCTTTCTTTCTGTAATGACCCCAATTCATCTTTTACGTAAGTCAGTGACATTAATCTTGTTTTCTGTTTTCCAGGACCTCGGGTTTGTCTGGGGGAGGGTCTGGCCCGCATGGAGCTCTTCCTCTTCACTGTGACTCTGCTGAGGAAGTTTAAGTTCATCTGGCCAGAGGATGCAGGAAAACCTGACTTCACTCTGGTCTATGGAGTCACTCAGTCGCCAAAACCTTACTACATGAAGGTCCAGCTGAGATCTTCAGTGTGAGGACGACAGAGAGACTCTGAGTTTAATGAGCAATTTACAACTGAAAACTAAATAACTTCTGCTAAGCAACTCTTAATGTTTAACAAGCTTACTTTTATTTGCATGAACATTTTTATGGTGTAATTCAGTGACTGCTACGTTGCCACATACAGGCATGGAGGAGTTACTGCAACATTTTTCCTTAATGAACAAATACCTTTCCTGAAATATTTTTATGTATGTAGGGAATATTTTAGATAGGAAAGAAAAAACTTAATGTTTACCTAATTCATTGTATTTTGCATGTGGGAACGGCACCAAAACTTGCACTGATACAGGAGTTTTTATCTT